>CAXKVI010000001.1:110163391-110192775 GCA_964058755.1 Campiglossa producta | reverse complement strand
CAAAATTTCTGAATCGGATTCAGCATAAGGATTCCCTGTGTCCCAGAGCGCTCGATCTACGATCGAAACTTCAAAGTTTCGCATGATCCTGTGCGTAGGAGTTATTGCATCACTTACTTGCAATATACTTACTTGCATAATAATAATATGTCCTGTCATATTTCCGATTTTTAGATCGGAAATGTTTTGAAGTCTTAATGCAGCAAGTGTGGCCTCCTTCTCTATCAGAATAGGGAAAGGAGGTATTCCCACAATGGCGCTTAAAGCATCAGCAGGGCCCGTTCTCATTGCAGCAGTTATACCGACACTGACTAGCCGATGCAGCTTACTTAACTTAGCTACCACTGTTCTTTGAGCAGTCTTAGGCCACCAGGCTAGAGAAGCGTATGTGACTAGCTACAGAACTGTATTAAATTACCAGTACGTCATTTTGGGAGACAGCCCCCATGTTTTGCCATAAAGCCTAGTGCAGGCGAAAAAGGCCCTCGTTGCTGTATTTATGGTGGCCTCGAAATGAGCATTCCATGTGAGGGTTTTGTCCAATGTTACCCCTAGGTATTTCGCTTCCGTCGAAAAAAATATGCGGCTGCCTCCTAGGGACGGCTCTAACATAGAAAGCTTTCTTCGTCTCGTGAAAAGCACCAAGACTGTTTTATTTGGGTTGATAGATAACCCTTTGTTAGCGCACCATCTTTCAATGATGCGCAGGGCTTGTTGCATGCGATCGGATATTGTTTCTTCATGCATTCCTGTTACGCAGACTATATCCCTGTACGTCAAAGTCATTGCCCTTCAAAAGATGAAGAAGTTCGTCTATGACTAGGGTCCATAGTAGAGGAGAAAGTACACCTCCCTCTCAAAGCTGATTTTTCTTTGCTTTACCATGGCCAGAACCCAGCGAGTGATCATTGGGCTTACGTCCTTGCTAATCATGGCTTCCTCAATGGCCTGGTACGTCGTATTATGGAAAGCGCCTGCTATATCGATGAATGCACACAGGGCTATGTTTTTAGACTCTATGGCCTTTTAAATTTTTTCAGTAAGGCAATGGATAGCAGCCTCCGTGGATTTTCCGGGTTGGTAGGCAAATTGGTGTTTACACAGAGGGTGTTTCTTTAAGTTTACTTCCCTTATGTGCTGATCTAAAATTTTGTCCATTCCCTTTAGAAGAAAGGAACTGAGACTTATTGGTCGATATGACGATGGCAGATTTTCTGGTTTCCTGGATTCGGTATAAATACAACCTTAACCTCTGTCCACCTGTTGGGAATATATCCTAAAAGCAGGGATGCAGGAAAATAATGGTCAACCTTCACATAAACCCCGCCGGTAAACTGACGAAGCGGCAAATCCAAGAGCGACGAAAAAAATCAATTTTTTTAACGATTCACTTATCTTCTAATATTAAATATTTGTGTAGGTGTTAACTGTTATTTAGTGTTAATAGATGAATAAAACGACTTTGAGCATATTGTCTAAGTTTAAATGTTACTCTGAAGCCGGGTGCGAAATATAAAAACGTATTTTGAGTGCTGATACAAACGCACTAAAATCTGAAAATTTATAAACGCTGTTACTACTTATTACAATAAATATATAATATATATATATAAGCAACTTACACTTGTGTTTGGATTAACACCCGATCACTTAAAAGAAGTACAATTTGCAAATTAACTCGTACTTATAGTATGCTTTTACAAAAGAGAAACTAGCGGAATTATTCCTTAAAAAAGGAATTATAAAATAGGTATTTACAATGATATAAGCAGAAATTAACTATTTTACCGCTGTTGAGCGCAACGAGAAATATTATGTGAGAGCTCAGTACCTTGACAGCGAATGATGGGGAATAGGCGCAAAGCAAAAAGCGTAGCCGACAACAATCCCCCCTCCGTAAACGTTGATCAGGTTTCTGGACAATGTTTACCCATTACGTCCTGCTTTGCTATTTTTACTGCTGGCCGAGTTAGAATTCCCGCTCCGGTTTTTACAACTGCACTTCGTACTTGCCCGTCCTTGAGAATGTGAACATCGATGACTACACCTTTTGGCCAGCTATTTCTCTTTAAGTTATCGTCGGCGATCACCACCACATCTCCCACCGCGATAGGTTCTGGTGTCTTTTGGAACCACTTAGATCGTCTGGTTAAGCATGGCAAGTACTCACGCATCCATCTCTTCCAAAACTTATCGGAGATTTGACTGGATATTCGTAAATTTTTACTCAAATTTGTTACACCAGCACCCTGCTCGGTCCGTTCTCTTACCCCGCTGGAATTTCCCAGAAGGAAATGGTTTGGAGTAAGTGCCTCCATTTCAGGGTCCTCTATAGGTATATAAGTCAGCGGACGGGAGTTCAAGATATACTCTACGTCGGCCAAGGCTGCCCTCAGCACTTCTTCGCGAATATTAAGTTTGGGGATGATGTCCATTAAAATGGACTTAATTGAGCGAACCATGCACTCCCAAGCTCCACCCATGTGCGGGGTGACAGGTGGAATAAAGTGCCACTTTATTTCAGGTTGGCGCCGCTCCAATTCGCCAGATACCATTCGCTCTATCTCACTTGTCAGTACCCGGCTGGCTCCACGAAAGGTAGTGCCGTTGTCAGATCATATGCACTTCGGTACTCTGTTGACAATGAACTGGATATTTCGATGTGAACCGCTCTGATTGTCAAGCAGGTAAAAATGACCCCCAGCGCTTCTCATGTCGCCTTCCTATCGTTATTTCGATGGGACCGAAAAAATCAACTCCCGTGTTTGTAAATGGCCTCTCGTATGCGGCAAATCTCTCTGCTGGAATGCTTCTCATTTCCGGTGGTGAAACTTTCGGTGGTAAAGTTCTGTAATAAGATACGACACTCGATGGACACGCGGCAATATAATAAGACGGCGAGCATTCCATGTGGCATGTTTCATGGCGTCAATTCTTCCTCTGACCCTAAGGAGACCATCTTCGTCCAAATATGGAGAGTCCTTATAAATCGAACTGTTCTTCGGGACTGCTTTACCTTCCTTGAGAAGTTGTATTTCATAAGCAAATACCTCCTATGGGCAGCAGCGTATAATGAAACCTTCAGCTGCTGTAATGTCGCTTGTTTTGACCAATGCGTTGAATTTTGGTAGAGTTTTGTTCTTAGTGATTCTCAGGAGAAACTTAAAGACATAACTTTGAGCATTTCGCAGCTTTTTCCATTTGCTAAATCGTTGAGTGTTCACGCTTATCACGGAGCATGGCGATCTCACAACCGTTTGCAAACCTACGTGACAAACAAGCTCATGTTCGAATTCATTGTTATCGCTGATACCAGTGTGTGGCCATTTATTTTCTGGTTGCGACAGAAACGGCGGACCAATATACCAACGCGCTCGTCCATTAAATTCTAAATTATGCGATCTCTTTGTACCTTCATCGGCAACATTATCACCCGTTGGCACCCATCTCCATTCCGCCATACTTGAGTCTTCTAATATTTCACCAACGCGGACGGCTACAAACTGATGAAATTTCTGGCATCTGATCTAATCCAACACAAGACATTTTTTGAGTCGCTCCAGAATACTCTCTTCGCGATGCAAATTGACAGTTCCGTAGCAATAAATTTGGCCAATCGTAAACTAAGTACTGCCGCCATAAGTTCCAGTCTGGGTACCGATATGGGTTTGAGGGGCGCCAATCTGGTCTTGGATGCAACCAAGCAACAACTACCCCTACCCATTTTTTCTGCACGCAGATATGCTACGGCTGCATACGCGTCTATGCTGGCGTCTACAAAAAGTGGAATGTCTTTTCCACCACTTACTAGTGGGTAGCAGCGAGGTACCTCAATCTTAGCTATGGCAGGCATGCATCGTTTCCACTGAAACCATTTATCTTGCTCCTCTGTGTGTATAGGCTCATCCCATGACACGCCCGATCGCCATACCTCTTGCATTAATATTTTAGTTGCGACGATGAAGAAACCTAACAGTCCTAAGGGGTCGAATACTGTCATTATAATACGTAACATTTGGCAGTTTGATCCTCCTGTCTAATACGTATTTGGTGAAACATCTCGCGGATGTCACCGCACAAAGCTATCGGCTTCTCACGAAACCGAATTAAGATGCCCACCAGCGATCTCATTAGGTCTGGACCTTTTAAAAGTACTGAGTTTAACGCGGTCTTATTAACGGCAGCTGCCGCATCCCACACCAACCTAGTTTTATTTTTGCTGGGGTTGGATACAGTAAATATTGGTATATACCATGATTTGGGACCAGACAGAACTTCCTCATTATGAAGCTTTCTTTAATAGCCTTTCTGTTCATATTGCTTAATCGTATCTACCAAAATGTCTTTAAAACTGGATCCCTTGCCATCCTCTTCTCGAGACACTGAAGACGCCGTGTAGCCATGGGTAGAGAGTCAGGTAGCCAGAGGAGACCCGTTCCCCATCGTTTGTCGCTCGGTATATATTTGTGGTTAGCTCCATTACACGCTTCGGGCGCTCATCTTCCTTAGAGAGTAAGGGGGAAGACTTCTTTCACGCCAATCGACTCTACGGAATAATGCGACTTAACTAATTCCTCTATGCGACTTTCAGGACTGCATGTGCAGATATGCAGTACACGTCGACACGATGCTTCGCTAACGTCACTACGTCCATAGACAGACCACCCTAATTTACATTCCGCAGCTACTAAGTCGTCACCATCTATCTCACGAATTTGAAAGGGAATCCCCAGATTAATGTTATCAAGGCCGATAAGAATTCGAGCCTGAGCAGCCGTGTATGGCTCCACCGGTAAGTCCATTAAATGATCCCTTAACTTTATGGCGTTATCCTCAAGAGTTTGAGTGGGCAAATTAAGGCTAGTTACCGTGCGGACACCTTTCATGGGGAACTTCCTTGAACTTAAATTTCGAGCAGAAATACGTAGCGCAACAGATTTAGAATTAACCTCGCTTTGAGTAACATCACCTGTCCATTGTAAGCAGAGCTCTTCTCTTGGTCCGTCTAGACCCAACTGGGCTGCTAAATCGTTTTCGATTAGAGTACATGCAGACCCTTCGTCAATAAAAGCGTATGTTTCTACTGAGCCAAGCTTACCATACAGCGTAAATATTGTGCATTTATTTTCCTTGGAATGAAATAATACGGTGTTATTACAAGCAAGGTCATCTTTGGCTTCGGACTTTGTCACAGATCTACTATTTCCATGGGGTGAGTGTAATAATATATTGTGCGGCATTTTGCAGCCATCGACGGTGCACTTCTTTTTCGAGTTACACCGTCGCACGAAATGCCTCTTGAAACACCTTATGCATAGCTTGCTCTCCCTTACAAACTTCCATCTCATGTCTACACTCAGCGCTTTAAATTCACCACAATCTGACAGATTATGTGGCTTGAAACACCTTGGACATTTTTCTGGTTCACTACGTCTAAAGTCGTGTAGCATAACTCTTTCTCTAGATTGCTTACGAAGCTCTTTTCTTTCCTCGCTTGCGCTCATTGTTGTGGTACTATTATCAATAGGTGTAACTTGGCTTGCGCAGGTAGCGAGATTAAAAAGCCACTCGCCACTTATTATATCAACTCGCGCATGTGTCATTCGGTATTTACCCCAATCCAACCTAAGATCGCATGGAAGTCTACTCAGTAAATCATTCAGGAGCATTGGATCGTTCAAGTAGTCCTCAAGACCAATAGCTTGCATTGTAGCCCTATAATTTTGCACGACCAATGCAAAATTTACTAATGTACCTAGTTTATCAACTTTTACCATGAGTTGCTGTCTTAACTTCTGTTGAAGAGTTTGATGGATGACATCGGGACGTCCATACAACATGCGTAGCATTTCTATGGCAAAAACACCGTACTAGGCATCATTAACTTTCCCCTAACGGCATCTAAAGCTGGACCCTTTAAACATTTCTGCAATCGAATTAAATTTTCTTGGTCTGTAGACCCACACCTTTGCGTCGACTGCTCATAATTAGTTATGAAGAGCGGCCAATCTTCGGGATTGCCAGAAAAGGCAGGTAGGTCCTTGGACATTACCTGACGCGCGGCTACGTGTGAAGTGGATAACGTTATGTCTATCAATGAGTTTTGATGAACGGGAAAACTGGTGCTAGCTGAATGGGATGACTTTATTGGCACTGTATGGTTGCCAAAATTCGGTACTGAATTCGATATGTGCGTAGATGAAAAACAATGCGGAACTTGACCTTGGATTATACTATTAGTCGGTGCCAGATTGGGAACAGATACATTAGAAAACGCATTGTTCGAGGAGCGAATATTATTATATAATATTGGATTACTATAAATGCGCCTCATGGCTGTCACTAACAAGTGTATGAGGCGTATAAAAATTTCGCGGTGTGGCCCCGAATCTACACAAAGCAGATGACGAGGGTACCTGAAAGTTAAAGGGCGCGCATTGCGAGCCGTGCGAGACGATGTTCATGTTATTACTTTGGAGACCAAGACCGGAAAACTGCACACTTAGATTTTGCACCCCATTGTCAAAGGTTCGAGAATATGTATTTGAATTTAGTGGCGCGGTGGGTGCAGAGGAGGCCCAGGTCACTTGTAGAGCTCCTTCTCTACTAACATTATTAATTACAGAAGTAGAGCGAGCGATTCGAGGTCGTTTCTGGGGCTGTATCAGCCGTAAAATACCAGAGCGATTACGGGGTAGTGACATATCAGGCAATAAATTTTTGTCTACTAGAAGAAATTGCGTTACCTGTTGAAACCAGTGGCGTGGATGCGACGACATGCGAGAAACACCGGATCGCAAATTATCTACCGCAGACACATGTACATCTGTTGGCATGTGTGCCTCTGTTGACGTGCTGCCAGTTGTTGACGCTGGGACGCCGGTCGGGGCGTTTATACCTATTGACGCAGCCATTGTGGTAAGAGCAGCGGTATTGGCATTTTGCGAAGAGGAGCTACCTAGTCCTGTTGTTTGAGCATTTGGCGCTTATCCATCATCCGACAATTTTGATCAACTTAGTTTTAGGTTACGTTATTGCAACGACGATTCCAACTTTTCCACGGCAAGAAATCAAGTTTCCAAATAGTAATTTGTTTGAATGCTTAACAAAGTATTTTAGTTATGTGAAGCCGGTTGCGAAATATAAAAACCTATTTTAAGTGCTGATACAAACGCACTAAAATCTGCAAATTTATTAAACGCTGTTACTACTTATTACAATGTAATTTTTTTATATAAGCAACTTAACTCGTATTTATGCTTTTACAAAAGAGAAACTAGCGGAATTATTCCTTAAAAAATGAATTATAAAATAGGTATGTACAATAGGGGTATTCTATTTTGGGTTTTTTTTTAATTACATGCCCGTACACGATGAGAAACGTTAAAAAAATGATGACTGCGTTTTTAGTTTTTTATTTTATTCAAAAAAAGTACACGCTCCAAACGATTTTAAAATTTATATGCGCATATACACACAAACACGTACAAATACATTGGCCATATATGTATTGGTGTTGACCGCTTTGCTATTTGTTTTCGTTTGCATTTGTTTTGTTATACATACTTATTAATTATTTAATTGATTAGTTATTTAATTTAACATTAGAAGAAATAAATTTTAAATTTAAGGTTCTTTCATTCTTACAAAATGAATATAAATCTTTCACTTCTTTAATGGCTCGTTCGGCACATATATTAGACCGTTTTAAATTTGGAATGGCTGAATCTTCCTTCACCCAGTGTTTTTTTAAACATTGATGGGCAGTTTTGAACGGCTTCACAGATTCTTCCAAGCATTCAAAATTATTGTTGCGAAAACGTTGGACGGAAAACCATACTTCGTACCAAGCACTGCATATAAATTGACAAACTTGTAAAAGTTTTGATCTGTGATTGGGAAGGAGTATAAATGTGAGCAATGCAAGAATAGCTCTGGAGTTCCAACGGGCGTTACTGAGCGATGGTAAAACTCGAAAGTTAATGTATGGAAAAACTTTATGTTTTTGATAATACTTAAAGTATTGTCCAAGTTCATACAAATACTGCATGTCATCGCGCCATTTGATGTTAGGAATTTTCATTTTTTTGCCGCTTTGTTTGAAGTTTTGTTTCAGATTTTGAGAATCAGTTATTAAATGTGAAAATATTTCGTGTTGGCAACCAACATATTGTGGCGGTGTCAAACATTTTTCTTCAAAGCATGATTGTAGATAATGAACAATTCCATTTTTTCCCCGGTATTCACATTTGTTGTATCACATACAATCATTTTAATTGAGTTCCACAAATAAAATCGGTCTAGAATTTCTTTATGCCTGTAAATGTAAGTAGAGTTAGAAATGTATATTTTTATATATAAATTTATATTATATTTATATTATAAAATCTTAATTTTTATTTCTAACCTTCAAATATTGTGACATTTTTCCCATTCTCAAGCACAATTACCGCTACTCGCACTTCTTTAATTTCATTTGACAATACCACTACCTGCGCTACCTTTTTTCCAAATTTTTTGCCGTCAAAATGAAGACACCAATTCTCTTTTTGTAAAGTTGTCATATATTTTGCTTCCAATCACTCGGCTGATTTCATTGAGGCTTTATATACGGCAGATTGTGAGGGTGCAGGAATATCAATGCCTGATTTCACTTATATTTCACATACTTTACTTCTTTTTTTGATACTCTAACTTGTTTTCTCTATCATGTCTACTGCGATTTTGTTTGGCACTTGACTTTTCTAAGTCTTTTTGTAGGTGTTTCAGGGTGCTACAATTCATTATCTCCTTCCAGGGACGATATTGTTGTATCAGATTCACTTGCATTTATAAAACTTTTCTTTTGTACGGTGACTGATTTAAGTATTTTTGATGGATGAATATTTGTTTCCTTTTCAGTGGTGTACCCCACATCTCCATTGGAATTTTGTTGAAGTGCATACAACTTTTTGTCCTCAACACTCAGCCAAATCCCATTCGGATTGGTTATATCAAACAATAGTCCAAAAACTACAAAAACTTTTCCATTAGGTCGCTTTAAAAACTTCGAATAATTTTTTAAGAGATTTTCTACTTTTCTTTCAATTGAAGTTTTAGCTATACTGGGAAAGTTTAATTTTGTCCATAAATCCAGCAATTCGTCGGCAATAATTTTAAATCTTGCTTTTTTACCTTTTTCTACGTTTGCCAATGAGTTATATCTACCTATTATAACGGTCTTCTTTGGTATTCTGCAAAATGCGTTCAAATTTTTATCAACCTGTTTTATTTCTTGCCGTCTATTTTTATTTTTCTCGAAGCGAATCAAATAGTTTTCCCATCGTAGCGAATTTCTTGAAATTGCATTAGAACTTTTCTTAAAACTCATTTTTTACACTGTTTAATTGTTAATAATCAGAGAGCACAAAAAAAGTAAACTGCTTGAATCAATTAAGAAAAAATTCAAAATAGCGGTAAATATTGAACATCTGATTGCTTGTGAACAGCTGATTGCTTGTTCTTCCGCTTAAAGCAACAAAAGAAAATAAGAATAAGAACTAGAAAGCAAACGAAAGCAAATAGCCATGCAGTCAACAGCAATACATATATGGCCAATGTATTTGTACATGTTTGTGTGTATATGCGCATATAAATTTTAAAATCGTTTGGTGCGTGTACTTTAAAAAAAAAAAACTAAAAACGCAGTTATCATTTTTTTAATATTTCTCATCGTGTACAGGCATGTAAAACATAGGTTACAAAAATAGAATACCCCTAATGTACAATGATATAAGCAGAAATTAACTATTTTACCGCTGTTGAGCGTAACGAGAAATATTATGTGAGAGCTCAGTACCTTGACAGCGAATGATGGGGAATAGGCGCAAAGCAAAAAGCGTAGCCGACTTGCGACGTCTTCAACGACGCGCATTATTTATAGAGGCGGCGCAACATTTACCAAAACTCCTCGAATTTTCGCTCAAACGGCAAAACTATTCATCCCATTAATGTCCGGCATCTAGATTGTGGTCAAAAATTTCTTTTTGATTCCATAAATGAATAAATGTTTGGTTAAATATTTAATTAAACAGAAATAATTAAAAAAAATTGTTTCAATTTCCAGCAAGATGTGTTCTCATAAGGAGTTGATGGGCACTCTAAACATGAAACTGAATAATTTAATTGCGTTTAAAGCAGTTTATGTCATACTTGTAGCAAAACTATATGTTTTCGATATTTAAAATGGCTTTTTTCGATATTTGAAGAAGTGTACTCGTATGGGTACAATGGGTGTTTATGGGTAGTTGTAGCGCAATTCGAATCAGGGGCTATTTCTTATACCCCATTTACACTGTATACACTTTCAAAAGTCATTTGAGGACTGAACAAACAAAACGCCTTATTTCCACTTTCAAACATTTTTCAGAAACCGAAAAAAACGTTGACAGAGTCAAATAGCCACAATTTAATGTTTTAATTTAGCGTTATTAAAAAAAGACAGCTACACCCAACTGGGGTCATCATTTTTAATTTTTTGTTTGTGTAGTTGTAGTTTTTAAATTAACAATTTGGAAATAGGCCCTTTTGTTTGAAACAGCCAATTTTATACAGGATCCCATGGGATTTTTTGCGTTAAAATAACTGGGCGAGGTTTATATGGTGCCGTAGATATTTATAGACTGAAAAAATCAAAAGTAAATCATCAAAATAAACTGTTTAAAAAAAAAAATATTGACCTTTCAACTTTTTTTTTTGGCCTATCAGCATCTACGGCACGATATAAGCCTCGCCCAGTTGTTTTGGTGCAAAAATTCCCACGCACAAAAAAATGAGAATAAATTATTTCCGATTTGCACGAAATTTTGATTTTGACGGATCTTTTTTATAGGAAATATGACGTTTTAGTAGTTTTCATTGAATACATCATGTGTAATTTAGTCTGAACCACCAGATTGTATCAAAACACTGAAAAAGTGAAAAATGGAAATAAGGCGTTTTGTTTGTCCAGTCCTCATTTCACAATAAGTCGATGTGAAATATATCAGATTCCAAGGAATCAGTTTTCGATTTTACTGAACTACATATTACAAGTTTTGCCAAAAAAAATTGGTTGTATGAATATTTAATACAAGCCATACAAAGGAATGTGGAATGCATTCCTTTCGGAAAGCAATACGATGAAGTAAAGAAAATATGTAATAGTTTTTTTTTTTTTTGTATTTTTTTTTAATCCATCAAATTAAAGATGCATACATTTGGGTCTGCAATCGAATAATTATTTCAAAAGGAATGATTTCCATTTTGGTGATTATTAATGTGTAAAAAACTTATTTACCTGCAACGCATTTGGCCACATGCAGTTTTCAGAGGAAGCATTATATACCGATATGATACTCGAAGAATTTTGTAAAATGATTATATTTTCTTGCATTTCAACGCTTGGTACCCTGTCCGTGCTTGAACTTATAGTTGGTTGTTCCATGAATGACATATTCCGGTTTGGCAATTTATTGGAAGCGTGCTGAGTGTTTTGAGTATATGATCTTGGTTGGTCTGAGGTAAACCCACTAACGAAATGTTTGCCTTTCTCTGGCAAACGCTTTGGATACTTGTCCAGAGGGCACAAGTGATCGATATCAAAGGCACCTAAAATTAAAATAGAAGTAATTATTTTAATTGATATATGAGCCGTTCGGTGTACAAAGTGACTAACTCAATTGGACAAGAAGTTCAGAAATCCGGTGATTTAATTTACATTGCATTTAAAATTCCCTATACAATTTTAACCAAAATATGGATATAGGTCATATTTAAACATATAATATAGTACACACAACAACAACAAGTGGATAAAAGCCATAGACCCGTAGTCACAGTCAAATTAGAATATAGTTTTTGTTTAGAAATGAACGAAACACTCGGAACACAACTTATTATTATTAATGCAATGTTTATTTACTACTAGGTATGTACAATGGTACAAGAAAAGAATAACAAACTAGACTGGTTTTCTAACATTAGCGGATCAGTATTTGAAGAGAATCTAATAGGGCTGATACATTAGCGCAAATTCCGAATTAACTCCGTTTTTGGGAATTAACTTGAGCATGATCGCCATTATAAAATCCCTAAAATGAAGAAGATTTGAGAAACCGAAATTACGATTTCACCGTTACTGTCACCGATAAATAAACAAAAATAGCAAGAAATACTACCAAAATTACGGACTGATGGCTAGATCTCGCCAAAAATAAACAATTCTCAGCGACATCTAGTTTTAAACCGCAAGAAATACAACAAAAACAGTAGATGGCGCCGAGATGGTGGATTAATAATCTTCAATGTTGTGTGTATCAGGGAAAATTTGGATCTGATAAAAGAAGATTTATTCGCGATAATCTCCGTGTGTGTATCCATAGCATAAAGTAACGTAGTTGTTTGTGTAACTTGACGAAAGTAGTGCGCAAGCAACTGTATAGTGGCGTGACTTATAGGGCTGATACATTAGCGCAAATTCCGAATATACTAAGTTTTTGGGAATTAACTTGATCATAATCTTCATTATAAATTCCCAAAAATGAGGAAGATTTGAGCAGTTTTAAAAATTTGCACATGCAACACTCTGTAGATAAATAAACAACAACAGCAAGAAACAAGGAAATTAAGGGTAGAAACTGATAGATGTCGCCGAGGTAGGTAAGGTGTGCGTCAGGGTAAAATTTGGATCTGATTAAAGAAGATTTATTTTAGATAATCTCCGTGTGTATATCCATATCATTACGGAATAATTTAATAGGCCAACTGCATAGTGGCGTGACGTTTTGCTGTACAAGTTACGTTCCCTTATATTATAGGGACTAAAAAAAGTATTTTTTTCTTTCGACAGCGTGTCCGTCTTTATCGAAGCCAAATATAGAACTTAAACTAACATTTTAAATTGATTGACATTTATACTACTTACAACTATGATAAATTGTTTACTAAAGTATTATTAATAAATTTAGCAGAAATAATAGGAACGCGATTTCCTGTTTACAAGTTTATTAAATGTAGCAGACGCTGATTTTTCAAAAGTAAGTTAAGAAAGTGCAATTTCCTGTTTACAAGTTATTTTACTATTTACTGTTGACACAGCCACTATTGGTCAGAAATTAACAAAGCTTGTTTTTACTCTTCGCCTTTTAAATCGATTGTCCTCAAACGGCACAAGTTTTACGAAATTATACAGTGACTTGAAGATATGGAGCTTTAGGTATGTACGTCTGCTACGTTTTCTGTTGCTACATAAAATCTTTTTTTATTTTCACTTAAATGCAGCTTAAAATTCCTTTTAAAATGTAGAAAATCCCATTGTTCAATAACACAAGGTTAAGCAAATTTTGACAGCTGTCAAGGCATAGCTCCCCTATTAGAGTTGCATTTACGAGGGGTGCAAAAAAAATTTGCCCTTTAGAAAAATTGTACTAGAAAAGGAAAATATGCCGTTTGTTAAATTGCGCTTTTTTTGCAAGAAAACTGTATTTTTGGAAAAAAAATTTTATTAAATTACGAATCGAAAAAATATATATATTATACGTTGACATTCTGTACAAATTATCACTTGCAAAAACATGCAAGACTTGCACAGTTTTAGCTGCTCCACGCTACATATATCCCGCAACACACTGGTCCCATTAAGGCTGACTTACGCGGGTCGTTTTTCTGGTTGATTTGATGGTCGATTTTGGTCGAATTGCTACCCTGCAGCGAAACCTCAAACTAGTCAGAAAAATACTAGTATACAACTATAATTTTTTGGCAGAACTCATACTAGTCAGGAAATATCCATTTCATACTAGTATACAACTAGAATTTTCTGGTAGAACTCAACTAGTCAGGAAATATCCATTTCATACTAGTATACAACTATAACTTCCTGGCAGAACTCATACTAGTCAGGAAATATCCATTTCATTCTAGTATACAACTAGAATTTTCTTGCTGAATTCGTACTAGTCAGGAAATATCCATTTCATACCAGTATACAACTAGAGTTTTCTGGCTGAACCCATACTAGTCATTCCATACTAGTATACAACTAGATTTTTCTGGATGAAATTATACCAGTTGAAAAATACAAAATTCATTCGTTTCGTTTTCTCTTATAATTCATAGATGCTTTTTCGTGATAGGGTAAACACAAATAGCCGCTGCTTTCTTAAGAATAAACATGAAAATAAAGTCGAGGGATAAAATAAAGGGTAAGCCAGGAAAATTCTGGTTGAAATCATACTAGCCCCGGTTGAATGCTTTTTGGATTAGTATGGGACTAGTATTTTTATACTGGTCCTTTTTGGACTAGTTCATTTTTTGGAAATTATACTAGTCCAGGTTGAACTAGTATGGAACTAGTATTTTACAACTAGTATGAAACTGGTATTTCCTGACTAGTAGATAACTGGTATATTCTGGTCGAAATCTGACAATTGACATCTCGTAGGACATCAATACGTAAAAAATACCAGTTGCTTATATGGAAAAAAGACAAAACACTGACTAGTTGGGCCTGGTGCACCAACTAGTTGTAAAGTAGTTTTCAACTAGTTGCTTTCGCTGCAGGGTATTTATACGGTGGAAGGACAAAAATCGAACAGCAGATCGACCCGTGTAAATTAGCCCATAGCTTTTATAAAACTTTAGTTCAACTGTAATAGGCTTACTGGCAAGGTCACGGGTCAACGAAACCGTTCCCAAGACAGTCGGGCAGTACCGTAAGGGAGTACCGGAACGTACCGGATTGATATCCGGCAAAGGACTGTCAACATCCGTACCACCCTGTCTTCTCTGTCACGTAACTTTTTATAAGTGGATCTTCGGAATAGGCAGGGCAAAGTACGGTTACAACAACAACAACATCGACAAAAACAAATCACTAAATGGGTTGGGCGAGTTGGACTTTGATACAGGCATGATCATAGCTGATATACCACCACCATTGGGTATGGAAGATTAAGTGGCAGATTACGGCGAGGTAGAAGTAATGAAAGTAGAGCCACCCCTGGGGGTTAGGGATTTACAATATACCCGACGTAGCTGCATCTCTCGTAAGAGGCGACTTCAATCCATTTCGACCCCGGCTACGGGGCCAAAGAAATCGCTTCCAAGACACCACCGGAACGTAGCGGATTCATATCCAAAGAACTGTCAACATCAGTGCAGCCTTGTCTGGTCCGTCACTTAAATTTTTATAAGTGGATCTTCTGACTAGGCAGGCATGGCACGCCAAAATCGCAGTTGACACCGCGCAGTACACCACATCCCACACCACCCACTACGGGCTCACAATGGCGGTGGCGGCTCTGGTAGTCGTGGCTCAGTCGCAGCGCTTGGCACAGAGGCAGCGTACGCTGTAGCATAGACTCACGTGCTGGTAGCATTTCAGCAGCAATATCCATTGCTTCGGGCTCACAACAAGCTGTCGAGGCAGCAGCAGCAGCAACTGCAACATCTGTTGCACTACCACCGATGATGAATAGTCTGGCAGAGGCTGATCGTCCACCGGAAATGTTATCACGACAACCACTCGTTGAGAGTCCCCCATTATTGCATAGTCCACCGAAAGTGATCCTGCAGTCAACTTAACTAGTTTTATACTAATCAAATACTAGTCAGCCAAAAGGCCTCAATTAGTTCGAGTTCTGTAATTTTTCCATATTAGCAAGTGGTATTTTTAACACGGCGATGTCTTAGGAGATGGCAATTGTCCTCCTCTTCATCAGCACCATACCAATTGGCTGAGTAGTCAGCCTCTGCATCAGGAATATACCAGTTGACATACCAGTTCATATATGCATCATAATCATACCAGTTGCAATACTAGTTCATATATCCATCAGAATCATACCAGTTGACATACTAGTTAGAAAAAGCATCAGAATAATACCAGTTATCATACTAGTTCATATATGCATCAGAATCATACCAGTTGACATACTAGTTCATTTATGCATCAGAATCATACCAGTTGCCATACCAGTTGACATACCAGTTCATTTATGCGTCATAATCATATCAGTTGACATACTAGTTCATATATGCATCAGAATCATACCATTTGACATACATACTAGTTCATATATGCATCAGAATCTTACCAGTTGACATACTACTCAGTCTATGCGCCAGGACATACTAATCATTATTCACGTTCAGATCGTACCACTTGTCCACGAATTTGACATTCATTCCAGTTGGAATACTAGCTGGTCTATGCACCAGTATCATAGTCAACCTCTACATCAGCAATAAATCAGTTTATTCTTTAGAAAGCAGCGACTATTTGTATTAACCCAAACACGAAAAAGCATCTGTGAATTACAAGATAAAAAAGAAGCAGTTACTATAGAAAAAAAGCAATTGTCCTCTTCTGCATCAACACCATACCAATTAGTATACTAGTCAGCCTCTGCATCAGCAATATACCAGTTGATATTCAAGCTTATCTAATCTAATCTTGGCTTGCGTCATAATGACGATTAACCGCCTAGGCGATTTTGGCCGTTTCGAATCAAAGCACGCCAGTCATTCCTTTTTAGCGATAACTGACGCCAATTGGAAAACCCAAGGGAGTACAAGTCATCCTCCACCTGTTGTTTCCATCTCAGTCGAGGCCTCCCCCTTCCTCTGCTGCCGAATTCGGGTGTCGATAGTAAAACTTTCTGTGCTGGAGCTTCTTTTTCCATTAGCATAACATGACCCAGCCAGCGGAGCCTTTGGGCTTTAATCCGCTGAACTATGGTCAGGTCTGCGTAAAGCTCGTACAGCTCATCGTTGAATTTCCTTCGATACTCGCCGTTGGCATCACGGGAAGGACCATAAATCTTCCGGAGAACTTTTCTCTCAAATACTCCAAGGGCCATCTCATCTTCTCTGGATACTGTCCATGATTCCGAGCCGTACATCAGGACTGGTATGATGAGAGACTTATAGAGCGTGATCTTTGTTCTTCGAGAGAGGACTTTACTTCTCAATTGCCTACTCAGTCCAAAGTAGCACTTGTTGGCAAGAGTGATTCTCCGTTGGATTTCTAGACTGATATTATTTTCGGTGTTAATGCTGGTTCCCAAATAGACGAAATCTCTCACCGTTTCAAACTTGTAGCCATCAACGGTGACTTGGCTGCCAAGGCGCACGTGCGCCGATTCTTTCTTTGATGACAGTAGGTACTTCGTCTTGTCCTCGTTCACCGCAAGACCCTCTTTTTTCGCTTCTTTATCCAGCCCAGAGAAGGCAGCGCTTACGGCGCGGTTGTTAAGGCCAATGATATCAATATCATCGGCATACGCCAGCAATTGTACGCTCTTGTAGAAGATTGTGCCATTGCGGTTTAGCTCTGCTGCTCGAATTATCTTCTCCAGCATCAGGTTGAAGAAATCGCACGAAAGGGAGTCGCCCTGTCTGAAGCCTCGTTTGGTTTCAAATGGCTCAGAGAGGTCCTTCCCGATTCTGACGAAGCTGTTGGTATTGCTCAGCGTCATTTGGCAAAGCCGTATAAGCTTTGCAGGGAAGTCAAACTCAGACATGGCGGTATTCAGGCAACTCCTTTTTGCGCTGTCAAAAGCGGCTTTAAAATCGACAAAGAGGTGGTGTGTATCGATTCTTTTATCATGGGTCTTCTCCAGGATTTGGCGTATCGTGAAAATCTGGTCGATGGTAGACTTACCAGGTCTAAAGCCACACTGGTCAGGTCCAATCAGTTTGTCTACGATGGGCTTCAGCCTTTCACACAAGCTATTCAAGCTTATACACAGACAAAAATGAGTTAAAGGTTTTGAGTTCGATTCTCGGTGAAGTCAACAAATTTTTATTTTTTAAATTATGTAGTTTATACACGTTTATTGTATTTTTAATTTAATTATTACAGATGACACTAGATGATTTCCCATTCAAATGATAAATAACACAAAATTTAGCAAAATTTTAAGGTTTGTCTTATTACCACTCGGAAAGAAGCCAAATTTTGTCTTATTGCTCAAATATAGTATTTCATTGCAGATAGAATCGCAGAAGGGTATACTACGTGGGAAAAAAGTTTAACTAATTTCACAAAGTGATGCAATAACACAAATTTGTGTTACTTCACATTAAGTTGAGCAATAACACAAATTTGGTTTATTGCCGTTTGGGTTATTTCACCCCCTCTGAACAAACCATGAAACTTATATATATTGCCTATAACTTTTGAACGGATAAACAAAATTAATTTTCGCTTTCGGATTCTTAATCTACTCGCGAATATGCGTCTTTTGATGCCCCACCTTCCCCTTTTCGGAGGGGACCCTAAACTGCACTACTGCCAAAATTCATTTTTTATTATGATTTTAAAATATCGCGCGATTCTTAATTCCAAACTTCTACTTTCCATGTGGGTGGCCCATAATCACAAAGAGTGGTTTCGATCGGAGACCGTACACGAGGATTAAAGTGCAGATTGCCCTATGCAGACTCAAAAAATAAAACATATAAGATAACCTCAGCTTTGATCCCTGTGTAACACGCCTTAACGGTCTCCGATCGAAACCAAATTTTATATGTGATATCGTCGACTATAATATTACCGATTTTAGGTATTAGATAAAAAGAAAAACAAAATTTTTTTTTGGTCTCCATAGGGCCACCGGAACTGTGAGCTTAACTCGGCACGTTAAGGTATCATCGGATCGTGCTGAAAATTTACATGGTTTGTTTTGACTCCTAACCACATATTTTAAGACGCGAAAATTTAAGGATTTCCAAAAAAATATTGACGGCTAGTCCACTGTACAAAGACACCAATTATGTAAAAATCGATTCAATAGTTTTGGATATATATATGCGATTTTAAATGCTTGATTTTTTAAACCCCCTCCCTTCCAAAAAAAAAGAAGTATACCGTTATAATCATATTTACTTTTTCGCGGGGCGTAGAGTCTGTATTCTGCCATTAAGCCACTCTTTCTCGCCAAAAACTTAAAAATAAATAATGTAATTTAGTGCTGCGTAAGTTTTAGTTTATATATTAATTGTATTAGTAATTAAGCTTTTATAAAAAAAAAAAAAAAAAAAAAAAAAAAAAGGCGTCTCTCTTCCTTCTTTGACTCACTATAGTGTTGCCATACACTGCGGGTTGCGCCCGTTCGCAACGTTTCCTTGTAGGCACCGTCCTTTTTTTCGAGACAGTTTTGCATTCCTCATCGTACCAGTTGTTCTTGCGGGCTCGCTGGAGCCCTATAGTGGCCTCAGCAGCAGTACGCAATGATTGAAAGATATGCTTCCATTGTTCGGTTACATCGTTAGGTCGAGGATTGCTCTCCGATAGCAAGTGTGAGAGTCGAGTGGTGAAATTATCAGCGGTCTGTCTCATGCGCAGCTTCCCGACGTCAAACTTTCCTTCCGTTACTATGCGCACTTTCTTCGCTGCACAAAGGCGTGTGCGTATCTTGGCTGCGACAAGATAATGGTCCGAGTCGATATTGGCTTCTTGTTCTTTGATCAGATATAGCCAGGTGGCTTGGTGTAGTCATTTATGCTGGAACCTAGTACTACTAATTACCATATTGCGAGCAGCGGAAAAGTCAATAACCTGGTGCCGTTGGGTGATGTTATATCGTGGAGACTAAATTTTCCAACTGTAGGACAAAAGACTCCTTCCTTGCCCACCTTAGCATTAAAGTCGCCGAGCACGATTTTGATATCATGCTGCGGGCAGCGATCATAAGTTTGTTCAAGTTAATCGTAGAAGGAGACCTTCTCTGCGTCGTCCGTCTCCTCAGTCGGCGCATAGGCGCAGATAAATGTTATGTTGAAAAACCTCGCTGTGATGCGGATCGCAGCGAGACGCTCGTCCACAGGAGTGAACGCTAAATAGTACTTGGCGGCGAAGTCTCTTTCCCACCACGAATCCTACACCACGCGCTTTGCCGCCTGTCTGGCCACTGTAGTATACGTCACAAGGCCCGATGGTTGTCCTTCCTTGTCCCCTCCATCGCATTTCCTGCAGGGCGGTGATGTCAGCCTTTCAACCAGTCGGGCAGCGGTACCATCCCTTGAAAGGGTCCGGACATTCCAGGTACATGCCGTAATATCCTTCTCGTAGTCCATGATTCGTTTTGCCAGGTCGTCAACATCCGAGGCTTTTTTTTTATTTTCATTGGAATTAAGTTTTTCACGTGGCGGGCCCCAAACCCAGCGCACAACCCGTCTCCGGGATTTTGAAAAAAAGATTCACTCATTTATATAGCGAGCCGCTTGCTACAAGACAGACACCCGCTTGCAGCCGCACCATGTGGTGAACAGACGCTGCGAAAAAGACCTCGGTGAACCCTTAAACCAAGTATGTCAGAGTGGCCCCACCGGGGCTCCCTCTCTTTCTGCCGCGAGCCTAGGTAGGTCACGTTGCCCAGAGTGCACGAACGAGGACGCAAGAGTCGGGATTGAGCAAGGTCACTTAGCAACCACACTCCGTTTGGGACTACATATATCTTCTCCAACTTAATAGCTAGGAACGTACAATTTTGCATATTTCGCACTTATTACATATAAAATATGGACGATCAAACTAAGTAAGATTGGACATATATAACATATAAGCCTCTTACAATCGATATTTCCGATAAACGGGGTTCGGGCTATAACTCCTTTTTGCAAACATCCCCGAAACCCCCTCTACACAAATAAATTATAACATTGTAACACGCGAATGCAAAACATTCACCCTTATTCTGATTGTCAGTAGGCGGTCGCTTCGTCCGTCGTTCGCATAGTCGTGTCGTTCCGAATTTCGTATTCCTGAAATCTTTCGACTGCTCTACTACAAATTTTGAATGACAGTTAAAAAATTAAATAAATTTTACATTTTTTATTTTAAGAAAAAAATACAAATTTTGTGTTTTGATGTGCCTCAAGCTTTTGGCGCTTAGTATTTGCGATCAGAGGATGTCGCGTGTGCCTTAGATCCCTACCTCAAGACACCGTTTCAAGCTACCACAGAAAACAACACAAAGATTGCATTATTTGCATTCTTTAGAGTCTCTATGCTATTTACAACTGCTCATTTCTCGTAGTCTCAGCCGCGTTCCAACTACAAGCCGCCTTCCTGCTTGTACGGCTGTTCCACTCAACTGAAACATATTTGATAAGACCACAACGGCCAGGAGAAAGTTCTTCGACCTACAACAAAAAAAATAAAAATATTTTGTTTTCAATTCATTATTCAAGAGTGTAAACGATCAACGAAAATCTTTTCCTTTCAATGAAATCAAAATCAAAATCTCAAAAATTTAGTTTATTTTGATTCTTTTAGTTAGAGTATATTTTTCCATACAAAAAATCCTCAAAAAAATACTCAAACTTCGAAATATCGAAAATTCTTGATTTTGTTTTTGATGCTAGCAAACCAAATTTTTGAGACGGAGGTTAAAATGTAAGCGAGGTTAATGTGCTCCTCCAATATTAAATGTTATCATCAATGAAAGTAGCGATACTCTATTTTTGGCCATTTTCAATATTTGTGATTTTGTGCTTATAACTTTTTGAGGCAATGGAGTATTTAAATTTGGGTTGTACGCAATGATAGCCTAATATACAGCAAAACTTTCGGTGGTTTTGAATTTGATGTGCTCCCATTAGTTTTCAAGGTAGAGGCATAAATGTCGAGCTACTTTGGTGCGTAACTTTTTTACGGTAGCATGTTTTTTTGTAGGCACAGCTACAGTGTTACTTTTATTACGTGTTACACTTTTGTAATTTATTGTCCTACTCTACAGTAGTATAAAACCGAATGCCTCATTTTGAAAGATTGACATAACGAAAGTTATTGAAATTTGTACAAGGGGCAAATATGGGCAATTTTCGAGAGATATCAGAAAGAAAAAATTGTAAAACATGTATTTAACTACTTCTAAACTAACTTTTATTTAAGCGTCAGTGACCTAAACACAAAATTTAGTACAGTTATCCCAACAATACAAACATATAAAAAAAAATTTAAGAAACCACTAATTCTCCCAAAATATTGAATGATAACTTTACCGAAGTTTTAGTGGCTTTCATACTTTTTGTTGGTCTTTTGATATTTTAAATTCAATGCAACGTCAGTGTCAATATATTGTTAATATTTTACTATTTAGAACTTGAAATTTTTTATTATTTAGAAAACTTAGAATTTTTTCGGTCAGAAGTTATTCAAATTTCTATTATTGGGATGCCTTTTGCAATATTCTGAATCGGTTTAAGGGGCCTTTTAAGTAATTTTACGCCCTTCAAAATTGCCTTTGAGCGTTTGTGCCTATCTCTCAGGTTCAATAGCAGATGTGGTCAAACAAATTTTTTTAATTTTATATTTTCGACGATATCTCAAAAACCGGGTTTCGGGTATCAAAAAAAAATTTACCGAAGATTGCCTTATATAAATATATACATGCTGCTAAACTTTTAACATAATTGGTAGAGAAGTGCCCAAGTTAGCAAAAATATTTAACGATTTTTCGGGTTTTGCTTTTATCGATATATCCAAAACCGGTTATCGTATATCGAAATTTTTTTTTTTTTCAAATTATTCTCTGTTTATATATTAGTATGCTGCTAAAATTTCAAAATGATCGGAGGGAAAGTGGTAATGTTATTGAATAACCAACTTCGCTTTAAAAAATATATGACGATTTTTCGAGTTTCAGATAGTCAGCAATCTGTTTCTTTTAATTATTCTTGCTGTAATTTTTCTGATTTAGATACCCTGCTAGATTTGGATTGGCTCCAACTTTTTGGAAATGAGGATGTAACTGGCTGCTACGATATTTTTAAGGCAACAATATCTGATATTTGCTTAAGTCACATCCCAAGGCATAGAAGAAAAACCTCTAAACGGCCGTGGTTTTCTAAAGACCTTAAAAGATTAAGGAATCTAAAAAATAAGTTTTTTAAAAGGTATAAGCGTTCAAATAATGATCATATTCGTAGACGTTTCATATTTTATAGAGCTGAATTTAATAAGCTCAGTAGACTGATGTACCGCCGTTATATTCGTGGTGTCGAAAGCAATATTAAATGTAACCCACAATTCTTTTGGAATTATATTAAATCTAAAAAAAATGTTCGGATATACCTACGTCGGTGCAGCTTAGAGGGGTTTCAGCGACCTCGTTATCCGAAGCAGCTAATCTTTTTGCCGATTTTTTTTCTGCTAACTTCATTTCGGACAATCCTAATGATTTCATCTCCGAGGATGTTTTGCCAAACTTTGATTCCTTCATTAACTTTGGATGTTAAGCTTGACAGAACAGTATATTGCCAATGGCATTGCTCAGCTAAAGTTGTCAACTACAACTGACGCTGATGGTCTCTCAGCTGTCTTATTGAAAAATTGTTTGTCGCTGATAGCTCCTCTAACTCATATTTTCAACAAGTCTCTGGCTTCCGGCATTTTTCTGGATGCTTGGAAACTTACTTTTATTACGCCCATCCTAAAGAGTGGTAATAAAAATGATATTGAGAATTATAGGCCAATTTCCAAGCTAACCACTGTGTCGAAATTGTTTGAGTGTATAATTAAGGACAAAATATACTTTGCGGTGAAACGCCTACTCTGTCCCCAACCACATGGTTTCATTCCGGGTAGATCTACCGTAACTAATTTAGCTGTGTTTACAGAAGATTGTTTGGACTCCTTTCAAAAAGGATTTCATGTTGACGCGGTCTATACCGATTTTTCAAAGGCCTTCGATAGAGTATCACATAATATTCTCTTAGCAAAACTTGAAAGACTGGGATTTGACTCTCAAGTACTAAAATGGATCTCATCCTACTTACATAACAGACGTTGCGTCGTTCGTATTGATAGTACAACCTCTTTTTCTTTTGTGGCTTCGTCTGGGGTTCCCCAGGGCAGTGTCCTCGGACCTTTACTGTTTATTCTTTTTATTAATGATATTTCATCATGCTTCCCTAAATGTAATTATCTTCTCTATGCGGATGATTTAAAAATTTATTATGAAATCAAATGAATAGAAGATTCTCTTATTTTACAAAGCGAGCTTGACAACGTATTCCAGTGGTGTGAACGTAATCGTTTATTTCTTAACATTGCTAAATGCCACTATATCTCGTACACTAGACTTCAACGCATTACTCGCTTTTCGTACTGTTTTTCGAATGTTGCGCTAAATGAAGTAAATTAATTGAAGGACTTGGGTGTTTATTTCGACCCTAAGCTGAGCTTTGCTACCCACATTACTTTCAAAGCTTATGCCATGCCTGCTTTTATTCGGCGTAATTGTACATCGTTTTCTGACCCTTATACTTTAAAGCTATTGTACTCAACTTTAGTACGGTCAAGATTGGAATATGCGGTATTTATCTGGAGACCTTTTCATGGTGTCTATATTAATAGATTGGAGTCTGTCCACAAAGCTTTTGTGCGTTTCGCTTTACGGGGTATGAATTTTGTAGAGCCGATCCCGACCTACTTTTCCCGCTGTTTGCTCATAAACGTCATGTCGTTAGAGTCGAGGCGTTCTCTACTGTAGATGTGCGTTGTCTATGATTTCATTACTGGGTCAATTGATTGCTCATACCTTCTCGCGAAAATTCGTTTTAATGTACCCGTTCGTACTCTTCGCAGTAACGAGATGTTTTTGTTGGCATTGCTAGAACTGTTCATGCAATGAACGCTCCTTTCAGAAGGACACTTTCACAATTAAATGATTTTTCTTCATCTTTGGGATTTGATTTTTGCTATACCAAGTTTACTTTTAAGCGCTTATTAATAAGGCACTTAACTTAACTTGTACTTATACCTATCTTTATCTACATACTATGTAAGCATATCTTTACTTTTCAGTCTGTAAACTTCTTGTTTGTTGATCTTAAATAAATAAATAAATTGTTAACGATATCTCCGAAACCGGGTGGCGGGTATCAAAATTTGTTTGCCTAAATATAACCTTCACATATCTCTACACGTTGATAAAATTTCAACCAAATCGGTGCGGTGTAGTGTTTAAATAAATGTATATTAAACAATGCGACTTGAATTTATATATATAATCTTCGATCTATTGACTATATCTTTTTGAGGCTTTATGTAAGACGAATTACGCTGATAAATTTAAGCTCCTCTTTATCTACCAATATACCAGAAAAAAGGTTATTCTTGTGCTTCGATGTTTCAATTTTTTTTTTTTGCAAAAATGTAACACTATTTGGGATTTGCCCATATGTATGTATGTATGTATGTAGCTGTGTGGTTCCTAGTCCAGTTAAGTCGTGATATCTACACCAGGGGAAAGGGATTAGGAAAAAGATTAGGAAGACAAAAAAAAGAAACAAAAGAAGGAGAAAGAAGTAAAGAAAATAAGGAGAAAAAAGAATAAGTGAAAGGGAAGAACGAAGAGAAAGAGAACTAGGAAGCGAAGAAAGAATAAGATGTAAAGAAAGAAATGAAGTAAAAGAAAAAAAGAGAAGGGGAAGAACAACGGAAAGAAATAAAGGGAGAAAAAAAAAGAAAGAGGTAAAGGAAGAACAGGTGGAAAAAAAGAAGTAAAGAAAGGAAAGGAGGGCAAGAAAAAGAAAGAAGTAAAAAAAGAAAAAAATCAAAAGGAGACAAAAAGGGAAGGGCGAAGAGAAAAAAAGTAGAAGGATGGAAAGAAAAGAGAGGAGAAGGAAGAAAAGTAAGAGCCGGAAATAAAGAAGCAAGTTTTCCATTTGAAAGAGAAATAAGAAAAAGATAACGCGTTTTAATATTCCCAAGAAAGCCGAAATCGACTACTTGCCGACGCACCCTATGGTCCATATCTTGGAAACGGGTTCACAGATGAGCCTGAAATTGCTCCTTGTGAAAACTCTCATCAACACCTTTCATTTGATACCCATCTCGTATAACCACATTCTGGGTCACTTCTGCTCCACATTTCGGTCAATATTTCAGAAACCACTGACCGATTTTGTAAAAACTTCACACAAATCATCTACTAAATAGTCTGAACAAACCCTGAAAATTTGGTTTGGATAGTTGAGCCCGTTCTTGAGTGAAAAATGCCACTTATATTTATATATATAGCAGGCCGAGGCATTTTTGTAACTGAGGTAGTGTTAGTGCGAGCGGACCAATGAAATGCTGTCGTTTCCCAGCAAACCATAAGATTCTAAATGAGCGCATATACGACTCTTTCCGAATATATTTTGAGCCCTTGAAAGTGTGCATAGAATAGTATATTTTGAAAGATTTTTTGTACGAATAACTATCTTCCCTCTCTCTTTCATTTTTATTAGCTTCCTTTTATTTTTCTCTTCTTTCCCCATGTTTTCCTTTTAAATATGTAGAAACAAAGAGATAAACATGCATTTTCATGCATATCTAACATTCAAACATTATTTATTTTTTTTTCCAAAAAAAACTTATTTTCAAAATAAAAATCCTAACTAACATAGGTACTTGAATCCGAATAATGAAAGTAAACTCATAAAGCAGTCATATTTGAGCCCCTTAGAACGCAAGTGGCATAAGTCCACCTTTTCTCGAACTGAGATTTTCAAGGTTTTGTGTTGTTGATTTCACAAGTAAAAAAAAAAACGAAAACTGAACTTATGCCACTTGTGCTGTTCAGAAAGAACTCATATAAAAGATCAGATCTAAGAGCGCTCCGAATCTGGTTTGCTGGGTTGCAATTGGTTCTCAATTTCACGGACAATTGTCCCACTAGATGCCTACGGTTGCTATAGATACACACACGGAGATTACCTCCAATAAATCTTCTTTAATCAGATCCAAACTTAACGCTGACACACACAAAATTGAAGATTAAGAAACGGCGTCATCTAGAGATTTGTTTGTATAACTTGCTTTTTAAAACTAAATGTCGCTAGGGATTGTTTATTTTTTGGTGACTCTAGTGTCCAGTAGCGGTAAATCGTTATTTTGGTAGTTGTCCTTGCTATAAAATAAACAATTCTAATCTTGGCTTGCGTCATAATGACGCTTAACCGCCTAGGCGATTTTGGCCGTTTCGTATAAAAGCACGCCAGTCATTCCTTTTTAGCGATAACTGACGGCAATTGGAAACCCCAAGGTCATCCTCCACCTATTGTTTCCATCTCAGTCGAGGTCTCCCCCTCCCTCTGATGCCGAATTTGGGTGTGTAAAGCTCGTACAGCTCATCGTTAAATTTCCTTCGATACTCGCCGTTGGCATCACGGGAAGGACCATAAATCTTCCGGAGAATTTTTCTCTCAAATACTCCAAGGGCCATCTCATCTTCTCTTGACACTGTCCATGATTCCGATCCGTACATCAGGACTGGTATGATGAGAGACTTATAGAGCGTGATCTTTGTTTGTCGAGAGAGGACTTTACTTCTCAATTGCCTACTTAGTCCAAAGTAACACTTGCTGGCAAGGGTGATTCTCCGTTGGATTTCTAGACTGATATTATTTTCGGTGTTAATGCTGGTTCCCAAAGAGACGAAGTCTCTCACCGTTTCAAACTTTTAGCTATCAACGGTGACTTGCTGCCAAGGCGCAGGTGCGCCGATTCTTTCTTTGATGACAGCAGATACTTCGTCTTGTCCTCGTTCACCGCAAGACCCACATTTTCCGCTTCCTTATCCAACCCAGAGAAAGAAGCGCTTACGGCGCTGCTGTTAAGGCCAATGATATCAATATCATCGGCATACGCCAGCAATTACACGCTCTTGTAAAAGATTGTGCCATTGCGGTTTAGCTCTGCTGCTCGAATTATCTTCTCCAGCATCAGGTTAAAGAAATCGCACGAAAGGGAGTCGCCCTGTCTAAAGCCTCGTTTCGTTTCAAATGGCTCAGAGAGGTCCTTCCCGATTCTGACGGATCTGTTGGTTTTGCTCAACGTCATTTGACAAAGCCGTATAAGCTTTGCAGGGAAGTTAAATTCAGACATGGCGGCATACAGGCAACTCCTTTTTGCGCTGTCAAAAGCGGCTTTAAAATCGACAAAGAGATGGTGAGTGTCGATTCTTTTATCATGGGTCTTCTCCAGGATTTGGCGTATCGTGAAAATCTGGTAGATGGTAGACTTACCAGGTCTAACGCCACACTGATAAGGCCCAATCAGTTTGTCTACGATGGGCTTCAGTCTTTCACACAATACGCTAGAAAGAACCTTATATGCGATATTAAGAAGAATGATTCCGCGGTATTTGGTGGGGTTAGCGGGATCGCCTTTCTTGTGTATTGGGCAGAGCACACTTAAATTCCAATCTGGAGGCATGCACTCATCTGATCATATTCTGCATAAGAGCTGCTGCATGCTTTTTACCAGCTCTTCGCCTCCGTGTTTGAACAGCTCGGCGGGTAGTGCGTCTTTCCCAGGCGATTTGTTGTTTTTGAGCCGGGATATAGCTATCCTCACTTCATCATAGTCAGGTGGTGGGACGACTTTTCCATCGTCAGGGATTGGGGTATCGGGTTCGACGTCTCCCTCGCAATTTAGCAGTGAGGAGAAGTGCTCCCACCATAATTTAAGTACATTCTGTACGTCGGTTACCAGGTCGCCGTTATTGTCCTTACAGGAACTTGCCCCGGTCTTTAAACCTTCCGTCATCCGCGGGATCTTTTCATAGAATTTTCGGGCATCATTCCTGTCAGCCAGCATATCAAGCTCCTCACACTCACGCCTTTCGGCTTCACGTTTCTTTTTTCTGAAAAGGCGCCTCTCTTCCTTCCTCGCCTCACTATAGCGTTGCCATACACTGCGGGTTGCGCCCGTTCGCAACTTCTCCCTGTATGCAGCGTCCTTTTTGTCCGAGGCAGTGCTACATTCCTCATCGTACCAGTTGTTCTTGCGGGCTCGCTGAAACCCTATAGTGGTCTCAGCGGCGGTATGCATTAAGTGAGAGATATGCTTCCATTGCTCGGTTACATCGTTAGGTCGACATTTAGCGGAAAATAGCGTAAACTGCAAGAAATATGCGTTTTCTTGCGGTTTTTGTTTATATATCTGAAGAGTGTTGCCAGCGAAGATTTTGTTGTGGCCGCTCAAATCTTCTTCATTTTTGGGAGTTTATAATGAAGAGTATGATCAAGTTAACTCCCAAAAACGGAGTTAATTCGGAATTTGCGAATTCAGTTTGTACACGCATAGTGAGCGAGTTAGCGAGACCAAAAGACCGCAACTACTCTCTATACTAGAATTATAGTTCTCAAAATTCTAAGCTTCTCTCGCTTCTCAACCAAAGTCAAATTTTAATGGTGTTAGTGGGTGAGAGCGCCAGAGATCGGACCTGGAGTTAAATCCCCCTCCCAAGCGGCATCAGAATACCCCTGGAGCAGGCAAACTAAGCTTTGCTGAGGTAATCAAGGACAGGATCCTTATAGGCGTCCTTGACCGAGGCAATGACCGTCTGGCCATCCCTAAGGAC
>CAXKVI010000001.1:109963130-110163191 GCA_964058755.1 Campiglossa producta | reverse complement strand
CAACAAAAAAAAAACAAAATTTACTTCATTTGCTTGGTTTCTGCACAATATATTGTATTTTCGGAGTAACTATAAAAGATACAAAAAAAAAATTTCACTACAATCAATTTTGTCGTTTGTAGTTGTAGGAAAAGTACTTTTAGTGCTTTCAAATTGCTGAATTCTGCCTTTTTTTGACATGCGTTCTCGATTACTCCGAAACCTTCGGAGCAAAAAAAAATTTTTTTTCGGATAAAAAACTACAAACGATTTAAAACATATTTCAACAAAAAAAAAACAAAATTTACTTCATTTGCTTGGTTTCTGCACAATATATTGTATTTTCGGAGTAACTATAAAAGCTACAAAAAAAAAATTTCACTTCAATCAATTATGTCGTTTGTAGTTGTAGGAAAAGTACTTTTAGTGCTTTCAAATTGCTGAATTCTGCCTTTTTTTGACATGCGTTCTCGATTACTCCGAAACCTTCGGAGCAAAAAAAAAATTTTTTTTCGGATAAAAAACTACAAACGATTTAAAACATATTTCAACAAAAAAAAACAAAATTTACTTCATTTGCTTGGTTTCTGCACAATATATTGTATTTTCGGAGTAACTATAAAAGCTACAAAAAAAAAAAATTTCACTACAATCAATTTTGTCGTTTGTAGTTGTAGGAAAAGTACTTTTAGTGCTTTCAAATTGCTGAATTCTGCCTTTTTTTGACATGCGTTCTCGATTACTCCGAAACCTTCGGAGCAAAAAAAAAATTTTTTTTCGGATAAAAAACTACAAACTATTTAAAACATATTTCAACAAAAAAAAAAACAAAATTTACTTCATTTGCTTGGTTTCTGCACAATATATTGTATTTTCGGAGTAACTATAAAAGCTACAAAAAAAAAATTTCACTTCAATCAATTTTGTCGTTTGTAGTTGTAGGAAAAGTACTTTTAGTGCTTTCAAATTGCTGAATTCTGCCTTTTTTTGACATGCGTTCTCGATTATTCCGAAACCTTCGGAGCAAAAAAAAATTTTTTTTTCGGATAAAAAACTACAAACGATTTAAAACATATTTCAACAAAAAAAAACAAAATTTACTTCATTTGCTTGGTTTCTGCACAATATACATATTGTATTTTCGGAGTAACTATAAAAGCTACAAAAAAAAAAAATTTCACTTCAATCAATTTTGTCGTTTGTAGTTGTAGGAAAAGTACTTTTAGTGCTTTCAAATTGCTGAATTCTGCCTTTTTTTGACATGCGTTCTCGATTACTCCGAAACCTACGGAGCAAAAAAAAAATTTTTTTTCGGATAAAAAACTACAAACGATTTAAAACATATTTCAACAAAAAAAAACCAAAATTTACTTCATTTGCTTGGTTTCTGCACAATATATTGTATTTTCGGAGTAACTATAAAAGCTACAAAAAAAAAATTTCACTTCAATCAATTTTGTCGTTTGTAGTTGTAGGAAAAGTACTTTTAGTGCTTTCAAATTGCTGAATTCTGCCTTTTTTTGACATGCGTTCTCGATTACTCCGAAACCTTCGGAGCAAAAAAAAAATTTTTTTTCGGATAAAAAACTACAAACGATTTAAAACATATTTCAACAAAAAAAAAAAAAAAATTTACTTCATTTGCTTGGTTTCTGCACAATATATTGTATTTTCGGAGTAACTATAAAAGCTACAAAAAAAAAAATTTCACTTCAATCAATTTTGTCGTTTGTAGTTGTAGGAAAAGTACTTTTAGTGCTTTCAAATTGCTGAATTCTGCCTTTTTTTGACATGCGTTCTCGATTACTCCGAAACCTTCGGAGCAAAAAAAAAATTTTTTTTCGGATAAAAAACTACAAACGATTTAAAACATATTTCAACAAAAAAAAACAAAATTTACTTCATTTGCTTGGTTTCTGCACAATATATTGTATTTTCGGAGTAACTATAAAAGCTACAAAAACAAAATTTCACTTCAATCAATTTTGTCGTTTGTAGTTGTAGGAAAAGTACTTTTAGTGCTTTCAAATTGCTGAATTCTGCCTTTTTTTGACATGCGTTCTCGATTACTCCGAAACCTTCGGAGCAAAAAAAAAATTTTTTTTGGGATAAAAAACTACAAACGATTTAAAACATATTTCAACAAAAAAAAAACAAAATTTACTTCATTTGCTTGGTTTCTGCACAATATATTGTATTTTCGGAGTAACTATAAAAGCTACAAAAAAAATTTCACTACAATCAATTTTGTCGTTTGTAGTTGTAGGAAAAGTACTTTTAGTGCTTTCAAATTGCTGAATTCTGCCTTTTTTTGACATGCGTTCTCGATTACTCCGAAACCTTCGGAGCAAAAAAAAAATTTTTTTTCGGATAAAAAACTACAAACGATTTAAAACATATTTCAACAAAAAAAACCAAAATTTACTTCATTTGCTTGGTTTCTGCACAATATATTGTATTTTCGGAGTAACTATAAAAGCTACAAAAAAAAAATTTCACTACAATCAATTTTGTCGTTTGTAGTTGTACGAAAAGTACTTTTAGTGCTTTCAAATTGCTGAATTCTGCCTTTTTTTGACATGCGTTCTCGATTTCTCCGAAACCTTCGGAGCAAAAAAAAAATTTTTTTCGGATAAAAAACTACAAACGATTTAAAACATATTTCAACAAAAAAAAAACAAAATTTACTTCATTTGCTTGGTTTCTGCACAATATATTGTATTTTCGGAGTAACTATAAAAGCTACAAAAAAAAATTTCACTTCAATCAATTTTGTCGTTTGTAGTTGTAGGAAAAGTACTTTTAGTGCTTTCAAATTGCTGAATTCTGCCTTTTTTTGACATGCGTTCTCGATTACTCCGAAACCTTCGGAGAAAAAAAAAAATTTTTTTTCGGATAAAAAACTACAAACGATTTAAAACATATTTCAACAAAAAAAAACAAAATTTACTTCATTTGCTTGGTTTCTGCACAATATACATATTGTATTTTCGGAGTAACTATAAAAGCTACAAAAAAAAAAATTTCACTTCAATCAATTTTGTCGTTTGTAAGGTATTGGAATTGACCCCAGAGAAACGCTTCGATGCTCTTCGTAAATCGGGACTCTGCTTTAACTGTTTACGGTCAGGCCACTCATCAAGGCAGTGCTCATCGGGTGGCTGCCATACCTGTGGACGCAGGCACAATACAATTTTTTGTCGCGAATCACCATCGCAGAGCGGCGCTGCGCCCAGGGCGCAATCATCTTTATGACTATACAATAGGGCAATGGCTTGCCATGCCCACAGTGACAACACTATAGTTTTGGCAACGGCGTGTGCTTATATCTCTAGTGGCAACACAGATAAAAACTTGGCTCGGATTTTGTGTGACCCTGGTTCACAAGTAAGCTTTATATCAGAACGATTCGCTAACACTTTACATCTCCACAGGGCTGCGTACGACGTATTAGTGGAAGGGATCGGTGGGTCTTCTTACACCCGCACCAAGGGCATTGTGCGAATTGTCCTATCCTCCACACACTCTAACTTTTCTTTGACTATTCACGCATTGGTAATTCCATCGATTACTTCGGTCCAAGGTCTGAAACCGATTAAAATAACGTTCCGGTTTCGGTTTCGGTTTTTGCAACGTGTTTCGGTTTCGGTTCCGGTTTCGTTCTTCAAAATTTATTTCGGTTTCGGTTACGGTTTCGTTCCGGTTTCGGTTCCAAATAAAAACCGGAAAACAAAAATTTTACTACTAAAATACTCATGTACCTGTAGCTACGAAATAGGTCTGAATTTTCATAACTTTTTTCCTGCGGCCATGATGGGATTTCTCCAATATAATAATACATTTATTAACGCTATGCATGGACTCTACTTTTTTATTAAAATGGAAGCCAAATGAAATGTATAAATCGTTAAAAACATTAAAATTAGCGGCGCTTTCCGAGACAAGCCTGAACATTTCTTTTTCGGATCTCGTAAATTTGTTTCGATCGCTTCATTCAACTATAGTCAAACTTCCTCTTTCAGAATTTTGATACTGATGTCAAAACGTGGCTCGACAATCTTCCATGAAAACTTTCAGGGTACCTGCTTGTAAAAGGAAGTACCTATGTGCCCACTCACAGAAGTAAGGTATTGAAAAAATTCAAAACCGTTTGGAACCGGTTCCGGCATTTGAAACGGTTTCGGTTTCGGTCTTTTCCAGATCAAAATAACGGTTACGGTTTCGGTTTCGGTTTTAATCGGTTACGGTTACGGTTTCGGTTTCGGTTTCAGTCCTTGCTTCGGTCATACCGGCAGCGCAGATCGATGTTACACAGTTCAAACATTTGGCTGGCCTTCAATTAGCAGACCCTAATTATGGTACACCAGGTAACATAGACATACTATTAGGGGCTGATTTTTGGGGTCTTATTTTGGAAGGGGACATTATTCGTGGAGGACATAACGAGCCTCACGCCCAACGTACGCGGCTGGGTTGGGTTATTTTTGGGCCAACATCCGCACAATCGCAACACGCATCGCCTTTGCAATCTTATAGAGCCCCGGTGCTAGAAGATACCCGTTTGGATGAGGTTTTAAGTCGTTTTTGGAGACTCGAAGAGGGGCTTACAGTAGATGAGACTGCGGGCAATGAAAGTGAGCGGTTATTTTTGGCAACGCATACACGCACCCCAGAAGGTCGATATATGGTACGATTGTCTATTCGAGACAATGCCCCAGAATTAGGCGACTCATACAACAATGCATTACGACAGTTTTATCGTTTGGAACGTCGTTTGGCAGCCGACCCAGGGCTCCGAGAGAAGTACATCCAATTTATGAGGGAGTATCACGATTTGGGGCACATGGAGCTAGTCGCTGCTGGAGAAGCAAGCTCGCTAGTATATTATATACCACATCATGCCGTGGTAGAAAAGTTCCGCGTTGTTTTCAACGCATCGGCGCGATCACTGAGCAGCACTTCGCTCAACGATATCCAGTGGGTTGGTCCAACACTCCAGGACTCATTGGTGAACATAATATTTCGGTTTAGGCGGTACCCAGTCGCACTTACAGCGGATGTGGAAAAGATGTTCCGCCAAATTTTAGTTGCTCCAGAGGACAGGGATCTGCAGAGAATCCTTTGGCGGGAGTCGCCCTCCGAAAATGTACGACTATATCGACTTACGACGGTGACGTATGGCATGGCATGCAGCCCATTTAATGCAGTACGGGTGTTGAACCAATGCGCGATAGATAATTACAGGTTGCTAGATGATCATAAGCGCGCAACAACAGCGCGTGATGCTATACTCACATCATTTTATGTCGACGATTTTTTGGCGAGCTGTGCTAATGTTGACGAAGCGATTACATTAGCCAAGGATGTTGATACAATCTTATCAGCAGGATGTTTTAAGTTGAGGAAGTGGAACTCCAACAATTCGGAGGTGGTAAGGCAGTTTGCTAGTCCGCCGTTACTTGAAGCCAGAGATATCGAAGCTCCTATAGCTACAGTGTTGGGATTACGATGGGATCCCATTGGTGACGAGTTTTCATTTAATGTCTCACTGAAAGCCCATGGCGAACAGCTAACCAAGCGGCAAGTTACGAGTGAAGTAGCTCAACTTTTTGACCCCACTGGTTTTCTGGCTCCAGTAGTAATTGGGGGTAAGATCTTCATCCAAACGCAGGCATATCATGGGATGCTCCACTACCACGAGAGTTAAGGGACACCTGGGATAAGTTTCGTGGGGGACTTAGCTTACTCAACAATATACGTGTGCCTCGATGGCTGGGAATGAATGTAACAGGCAATACGGCACTTTACGGATTTTGTGATGCCAGTCAAAAAGCCTATGCTGCTGTTGTATATGCCCGGACTATCGACGCTAAGGGCACAGTCCATGTATCACTTTTAACTGCCCGCACTAAGGTTGCACCGTTAAAAGGTGCTACCATTCCTCGACTTGAGCAGAGCGCTGCCCTTCTACTAGCTAACACACTTCGGGACACTCGTGTTGCCCTAAATTTGGTCGATTCGGTGGTCCACTTATGGTCAGACTCAACTGTAGTACTCTGTTGGATTCGGAAGCAGCCAACATTGCTGAAACCTTACGTCGCGAACAGGGTCCGCCAGATACAAGAGATTTCGTCCCCAGAACGCTGGCATTATGTGCGAACTGCCCAAAATCCAGCTGATTGTGCAAGCCGTGGGATAACCCCATCAGAACTTCTGAATCACCAGTTGTGGTGGACAGGTCCAGACAGGCTGACATCGGAACGGCCCCCAGTAGATCCTGAGCCAAGCCGACGAACAGTATACCATACAAACGGAAGAGAAGGTCCTAATATCCGCCTTGGTCACCTCGGTTCAGCCACCGCTCGCGACTCGACGATTGGATGGTGTACGAATACCGCTCACACAGCGGTTTAGTTCCTTGAGGAAACTCTTACGAACCATAGCCGTCATCATGCGCTGGTTACCCAGAAACAGACGATTACGCCAAGATAAGGTATCAATGACGGAGATGGACGACGCCATGGAAATCCTTATTCGTATTGATCAGTCCAAAGCTTTCCCAAAGGACCTTCATCATTTGGTAAGAGGATTTCCCTTGCCCGTATCGAGTCCTTTGCTACAACTAAATCCATACTTAGATGACCACGGCATTATTCGCGTCGGAGGCCGTCTAAATAACTCAAACCTAATAGAATCGCATCGTCATCCCATTATACTACCGAAAGCCAGCGATATAATCCGCCTTCTCATACACCAGGTACATCTTGAAACCCTTCACGGCGGTACTCAATTGATGCTCCAGACTTTTCGCTACCGCTATTGGATTCTGCACGCCAGACAAGCCGTACGCAGCTATATACACTTGTGCGGGATATGCCGAAGACATCGCGGAGCTACGTTTACTCAACAAATGGCGTCCTTACCACGGCATCGTGTCACCGGCGCTCGACCGTTTCTAGCATCCGGCGTTGATTACTGCGGTCCTTTTACGTTACGCATAGGCACGAAGCGTTCTCGCACAATGGTGAAGACGTACTTAGCCATTTTCGTCTGCATGGCCACCAAGGCCACACATATCGAAGTGGTAGATGACCTTTCGTCGATCGCGTTTGTGGATGCGTTTACTCGATTTAGTAGCAGACGTGGAATTTGCCGTGATTTGTACAGCGACAATGCAACAACATTCGTAGGCGCTAACCGTTTTCTACAGGAAGACTTAGCAGCATGGCATAGCACGCAAAATCAACAAGCAATAGCTGACATTGGGACTCATTGGCATTTCATTACGCCCAGTGCCCCTCATCAAGGTGGATTGTGGGAGGCGGCCGTAAAGTCCGCGAAGCGACACCTGATCAAAGTAGTTGGGACTCAAGCCTTGTGGTACACCCAGCTTCACACCTTGGCCGTTCGCATCGAAGCCTGCTTGAACTCGCGCCCACTGATTCCATTGCATGATGATCCTGATGACAAATACGCATTAACTCCCGGGGACTTTCTTATCGGAACTCCAATTTTGGCACGACCGGAACTTGATATGATGGAGATCCCCGTAAATCGTTTGAAACACTGGCAATGGTTACGCCAAATGCATCAACAGTTTTGGCAAAGGTGGAGCGAGGAATATTTATCAACCCTACAAACAAGACAAAAGTGGCGGAAGCCAATGAAAAATATCCAGGTGGGTGACATCGTCTTGGTTAGGCACGAAAACTTACCCCCCGCCCACTGGCGTCTTGGTCGTATATCGCAAGTACACCTAGGCAAAGATGGATTCGCACGCAACGCAACATTAATGACCGCACATGGGTGATATACCCGGGCAGTACAAAAGCTTTGCCTGTTGGTACACCCTGATGATTTCGAAACAGCGGCTCCGACCGGGCAGGATGTCTAAGATTTGAACCATTTACTATCAGGCCATCTGAAGCACCCTGTGCTCTTCGAACCAATTATGTGGTTGGCCATTTGAACCATTTACTATCAGGCCATCTGAAGCACCCTGTGCTCTTCGAACCAATTATGTGGTTGGCCAGCAACATCACTAATGTCATTTTTCTATTGTTGTTTTTACTATTGTTATTGTAACTTGATTTTCCTTCTTTTTACTTTTGGAACTCAACAAGAATAAACGTGAATTTTGGGTAACTGGCTTGTTTTAATATTCTACAGGATGAAGGATCATCATTAACATTACTTAACGAGAAAATTGCAGATGCGCTTGGGGTTTCAGGGCCAAAAGGAGATTTGACGCTGCAGTGGACGGAGCCTTCGATGGCGGTGAGCTTGGAAATTTCTGGAGCAGGACGTAGGCACAAAAGGTTCCCACTTCGGAATGTAAGGACAGTAAGAAACCTGAATCTTCCGACGAAAACATTCAACATTTCCGAACTTCCAGTGGGACAGCGGCATTTGATGAAGTTACCAGTTGGCGGTTATACCGGAGTTACACCGGATCTACTCATCGGATTGGACAACGTACCTTTGGTCATTGCCAAGCGCATAGCCGGCGATGGTCAACGGGGCCCGGCGGCAATACTTACGAAGCTCGTGAGGGTGATTTACGGTTCCACTGGAAACAAAGATGAAATGACTAAACAAATTTTCTTGGGGCGAGGAGGTGTCGCAGATACAACGGAAGAAGAAGAGAGTGTTGAAGAGTTGGTCAAGAAATTTGTCATTAGCGACGATCTGAAGGTTTCATATGCAGTCAAACAAGTTGAATCACAGGATGATGTGCGAACTAAAGCTATATTACAAAATACAACAGTGCGTAAGGAAAACCGCTTCGAGACGGGGTTACTATGGAAATATGACACGGACATATCGGAGCACACAAGGCAAATGGCTGAAAATCGATTATTGGCACTAGAGAGAAAATTTAAGAACGATGAAAAACTGAAGCGAGAATATATCAGTAGGATGAGAAGGTATGAGGAAAAGGGCTACTCCCGAAAGCTGTGATTCATCCGCGTACGTGGTACCTGCCGCATTTCGGGGTTTACAATCCCAATAAACAACGCAAAGTACGCCATGTGTTCGATGCAGCGGCACAGGTTTGGGGGCGGTCCTTGAACTCTTATCTACTGAGTGGCCCAGATCTAGGTAAACCGATGCTCGAAGTGCTCATGAGGTTTAGGCAGAGAGCAATAGCCGTCAGTGCCGACATCGAAGAAATGTATCATCAGGTTGCCATACGAGCGGAAGATCAGCCAGCGCAAAGATTCCTTTGGAGAGAAAGCATTGACGCAGCTATCGAAGAGTATTCAATGCAAGTGATGACTTTTGGAGCTACTTGTTCTCCGTGTGCGGCACAGTACGTCAAGAACAAAAATGCAAGTGATAACGCCCTGGAATTTCCCGAAGCAGCCGACGCCATCGTGAATAACCACTACGTCGACGACTTTGTCCATTATTTCGAAAGTGAGGAAGAAGCGGTACGAATCTCGGAGCAAGTAAAGTACATCCACCTGAAGGCTGGATTCCACTTAAGGAAGTTTGTATCCAATTCACGTATGGTCTGCAAGGAGCTAAATGGAATGCAAAATTTCGAAGCAACCAAAGAGTTCGACGACGTCACCGCTGGTCACCAGAAAGTCCTTGGGATGCAGTGGGATACAACAAGCGATGTGTTAAAGTTCGTACTCGCATTTGGCCGCATTGACCCGGACCTACTGGATGGGAAGCGAGTTCCGACCAAACGTGAACTTCTACGAGTAACGATGTCCGTCTTCGATCCATTTGGTATAGCTGCTGAGGGCGTACTTGAGGCTAAGTTGTTGCTGCAGATGGTCTGGAGAACGGGAACTGGTTGGGATGATCACATTTCGGATGAAGCACAGCAAGCTTGGAAAAAATGGTTAAATACCCTAAGTTACGTGGAAGGAATAAAGGTTCCGCGTTGTTATAGTACAGCCACGGCAAGGGCAGCGGTAGAGCTCCACATCTTTGCAGACGCCAGTGAAGTAGCATTCGCCGCGGTAGCGTACTGGCGAATTGAGAGCGGCCAGGAAGTAGACATCGCATTTGTAGCAGGGAAGGCGAAATGTGCACCACTCAATTAACATCGATACCAAGGTTGGAGCTGCAAGCGGCAGTCCTAGCTTCTCGACTTAGGAGAATGGTGGTGAGTTACCATGACATCAAACCCGAACGTGTCATAATGTGGACAGACTCGAAGACGGTGCACGCTTGGATAGCCTCGGATCATAGAAAATACAAGCCATATGTGGCTCATCGTGTCAACGAAATACTGGACATAACCGACGTCGATGAATGGCGATGGATACCCGGCGCACTAAATCCTGCAGACTTCGGAACAAGACCACGAGTAGTTGGAAGCGAATCGCGTTGGATTACAGGTCCGGCATTCCTAGAAGGCGATGAATCTTGCTGGCCAGGAGCGAAACCCACTGAAGGCACAAGTGAAGAGCTGCGACCGAGGTATAATTTGTTTTTTGTTACGCATAATGAGGAAGTCCTTTTGAAGTTTTCGTCGTTCATGAAGTTGACAAGAGTTGTCGCGCATATGAGACGGTTCATACACAACTGCCGTACAGCGCCCGAGGAAAGAAGACTTGGAGCGTTGAAGGTTTCGGAGCTAAGAGAAGCCGAGCTACAAATTATCCAGACTGCACAGCAAAGTTATTACGCCGATGAATACGCTACTCTGAAGAATCATCGTCAGTTGAACTCGAATAGTAGGTTGTACAAACTAACGCCGATGTTGGATGAAGCGGGAATAATGCGCGTGAACGGTCGGCTGCAGAACGCGAATAACATTCAGCCTTATACCCGTCAGCCAATAATAATGCCGCAACAACATCATATCACTAAGATCTTGGTTGATCACTACCATAATTTGTCGAAGCACCAGAATGAAAATACGATAGTGGCCGAGATACGACGTAAATATTGGATACCGCATATAAGGGAGGAAGTACGCAAGGCAGCAAGGAGATGCACAACATGCCAGAAGGAGCGAGCAAGGCCAGCAATGCCACTAATGGGCCAACTGCCGGCAGACCGTCTTACCCCATTCGTGAGACCGTTCACCTATGTAGGGCTCGATTATATGGGACCGTTTTTGATTGCTATAGGAAGGCGGACGGAGAAACGGTGGATCGCCTTGTTTACTTGCTTAACCACTCGTGCTGTGCACCTCGAAATCGCTAAAGACCTTAGCGCGGATTCCTGTCTACTTTGCATCAAAAGTTTCATGTGTCGTAGGGGTACTCCAATGCGTATAAGATCAGACAATGGAACCAATTTCATAAGTGCTGACCGAGAAATGAGAAAGCAGCTCAAAGATTTCCAAGACGGTAAGATTGCTAACGCGTTGTCAACCCAAGGCATCGAATGGGTTTTCAATTGCCCATTGAACCCACATGCGGGTGGCTGTTGGGAGCGTTTAGTACGCAGCGTGAAACGTGCAATGCAGCACGCATTGAATAGTGAAAGACTGCCGGAGCAAACTTTGTACAGCGTGATGTGTGAAGCAGAAAACGTTGTTAATTCGCGGCCTCTTACCCATATTCCCATTGACGCTCCCAATGAAGAACCACTAACTCCTAATCACTTTCTCTTAGGTACAGCGAACTCCGAGCAGACTCCTCATCCAGTGGTGGAAGCCAACGACGCCATTGTCCGAGGGAGATCTCGTTATGATTTGTGACGCACGTCTGCATAGATCCCAGTGGCCGATGGGACGAGTAGTCCAAGTGAAGCGCGGACAAGATGGACAAGTCCGAGTCGCAGAAATCGAAACAGCTGGAGGAACGTTCCGTCGACCGGCTTGTATGCTAGCAAAGCTGGACGTTGGTGAATCAAGCAGCGGGTAGATTAACGGGGCCCGGGATGTTGTGGAGAGATCTGGCAGCATTAGAATAAGTTCAAAATTTGTGCAACCCTACGAGTTGACTTAAATTACATGTAAAATGAAGTATGGTAACACTGTTAGGTATCTGTCAAATGTAGAGCGCCAAATTATTTATTGTAAAAGAAAACGAGCGCGAGGACACACGAAAGTGTAAGATCAAATTTTATATTATTTTATTTCCTATATTATTCTATTTTATATTAACCAATATTGCAGGAAAATAAACCAGCAACTACAATTGTCAAATTTATTATATCACCTTTAACAGCTGCGTTTTATTTTGTTTCCTCACGGCCAGCTTTTACAACAACTATAATTTTCTGGCAGAATTCACACTAGTCAGGAAATATCCAGTTCATTCTAGTATACTACTAGAATTTTCTGGATGAACTCATACTAGTCAGGAAATATCCATTTCATACTAGTATACAACTAGAATTTTCTGGAAGAACTCATACTAGTCAGGAAATATCAATTTCATACTAGTATACAACTAGAATTTTCTGGCTGAATTCATACTAGTCAGGAAATATCCAGTTCATACTAGTATACAACTAGAATTTTCTGGCTGAACGCATACCAGTCAGGAAATATCTATTCCATTCTAGAATACAACTAGATTTTTCTGGATGAAATCATACCAGTTGAAAATACAAAATCCATTCGTTTCGTTTGCCTTTTTTTATCTTATAATTCATAGATGCTTTTTCATGACAGGGTAAATACAAATAGTCGCTGCTTTCTTAAGAATAAACATGAAAATAAAGTCAAATGATAAAATAAAGGGTAAGTCATAAATTTTTCTCAAAAAACACATTTTCATACAATCCCGAAAATTACTTCATAATACCGTCGGTATTTACAGCACCAAAGAGTTTAAATAATATAAATGCTTTATTAAGCATAGAAAATTTTTTACAGGTTTCACACCAAGTCCTAAAATTCGCAAAACTTTCATATAAGTTAGCATTGAAATTAAAGAAAATGTTCTATATGGAAGTATAAATAAATATATGCATAAATGGACACTGAGAAGGGTTTACCTTCAAGCTGGGTAGTGGCCTAAGGTGTTAGACCTTCTAGCACACAAGTCACTACAGTGTTGTGAGTTCGACTCTCACAATGCCAGGAAGAAAAAGTCCATGAAGAGATGTAATTCCAGTATCATCGAAACATATGTCGGCTTGGCTGGTTCCTGCAGCGCGTAGGTAAATTTTTCTCAAAAAATCGTACTACTCCAGGTTCAATGCTTATTGGACTAGTATAAGACTAGTATATTTCATACTAGTCCTTTATGGACTAGTAGGGGGACTAGTAGCGTGGATTTCGTTTCATAACTGGCTGCTCAACAATAAAGTCTAACACAATTTCTATGTACCGATGGTCAGAAAATGAATGCTCATCAAGAACACGCCATTTTCTGACCCACTCATAAGCGCCTTCGCTACAAACAGTGAGGTCTATAACCTCCCTACGAGCTTTAGTTATAAAAGTAGGCTCGTTACCCACGTTACAAACCACCAGGTTAGTTGTTAGTAGGTAGTCAAACAGAGACTCGCCCCTAGCGTTAATATCGGAGCTTCCCCACTGGACGTGATGAGCATTAGCGTCAGCTCCAATAATAAGATGGCCCGTACAGAAATTATCCACCAGATCTCTCACCTCCTTTTGTGGAGGAGGTTCTTCGGCGTCATAGGGCATATAGACCGACGCCATCGTTAGGCTGGTGCTGCCGACTGTTAAGCTGGCAGCTGTACGGCACCATTTGAGTAGTTGGGTAATAGAAAGGTGTTTAGCTCAGACTTTACCAAAATACAGGTTCTGACCTTGCCCTCATCATTGGCTTGGATGAGCTTGTACCCCTTAGTCCCCAATCCACAGATCCTAGAGCTATTGACCCAGGGCTCTTGGATAAGGACCACGTCTACGTCGTCTTTAGAAAGACGACTGCTTAAAACAGCCGAGGCTGCTTTAGATTTGTGCAGATTTATCTGAAGCACCACCAACATGAGAGAGCTCAGACTTCCCTGCCGCCAGCGTGTCGTCGAGGTCTGGCCTGTTCCGGGGGCTGTCTCTCAACGAGGAGTTGTTCAGAGCACCTGCACGATTTGGCGTGGCGGGAACCCTGCTGTCTGAAGCAGCATCAACGTTAGTGTCCTCAGGTTTAGCCACGATCGTGACGTCGAGGCCTTCTTCGTCAAGCAGGCTTTCTTCTATCGCCGAGTTGTTCGCAGCACCATCGCAATTTGACGTGGCGGATAACATACTTTCCGCGTCGGACTCCTCTGCTTCCCCTTCCGATGCCTCGATCTCCGAGTCCTCCGGAGCGTCCGGAATAGCAGCGCGCTGTGCATCGCCACGGTATACGTGGATAACGATCTGACCCAAGCCGTAATGCACTCGTCCGTTGCACCGTTTAAGGGGCTCGAGCGCCTCCTTATTCAGAGTGATAACCACCTGTCTATTGGGCCCAACCACGTCATCGACCAGATTGACGCCCCAATCCTGCGTCGGGAGAGACGGATTCCAGACCTGCAGCATCTCAAGAATATTCTCGGGTTCTGCAGGGACGGCAGGAATCCATGCCCTTGCCCTTGGCCGAGCAGGAATGTCCTTCCAGTCGACGACATCTAGTCTTGCCCCTGGGTAGACTTCACCCAGTCTTGCAACTGCTGCCTTATACAGTGCGACAGTTCTTGCATCCTCGCACGCGAATATTTTGATCTGACCTTGGTGCCAGCCCGCGTCAGTACCTCGCGGCGGACTACCCGGAGACTCACGCATTAAGTCGAGGAGGGCCCTGCCCATTTCATTCCGGACATACAGCCACCGGTCTTTGGGGATGGACCAACGGTCGTTACCTCGGTCACTGAAACCTATAAGGATTCTGTCCTTGGTTACTTCAGCAAAGCTGAGTTTTCCCACTACGGGGTTGAGCTGATGCCGCTTCGGATGGGGGTTTACCTCTCCGTCCGATCTCTGGCGTTTGAAGGGATTACCGTTCACCCTCTTAGGCACATAGGGCCTCTGGAAATTTGGTATCAGAGCTTTCGCTTCCTCCACCATCTTCCTTTCTTCCGGCGACAGCTTCTCCTGCGATGCTCCCTCATATTTTTTAAGGATACTTGCGGCCTTTCTTTTATCCCAGTACGCAAAGCGTCGGGGAGATGCCTCTTGGGGGGGATTCAGACTCGTAGTTGCCATCGCGGTCTCTCCCTTTGCGGCGTCGTCCTTCTCTTTCGAAACTCTGAAACCAGGTCGTGAGACCATTGCCCCAGATGTGAAGATATTGGGTTTCGTACCAGCGCTTGATGGAAGTTTAGCTTCCGCCGTTTTCTGCTTGCCTGCGTAGGCAGCCGCACTGCTGCTTGCTCCCATCAAGTCACTCTTACTTGATAACAGTTTGGGGGATGACTGACCCGTAGTTTCCATCGCTGTCGGCCTCCCAGTTAGCTTTGAGGCGGAGTTTGTCCTCCGGCGTTATGTTTTCGCTTGCTCCAGCATAGTTCTTCTCTGCTGAGGAGTAAACGAAGTTGTTAATTGCTTTGTATTTTGAGTGTTCTTCATCTTGTTCGTACGACCCCTCGCCGGACAAGGCCAGCTTAGGGTCAAGGGTAGTGTAAGGGGAAGTGTGTCGTCCGCCGCGGCAGAGCCCCATACCGCGGTAAGACCATAGTTACTCCCTGAGGCGGCCCGGTATCAGTGAGGCTCCGTTCGACTACAGCCACGATTTGCCTCCCGGCTGCAAACGTCCAATGGGCACGGTATCGCATAACACCCTGGATTGGGAGGGAAAAGTTTTGCACATTTATATAGCGAGCCGCTTGCTTCAAGACAGACGCTCGCTTACAGCCGCACCTCATGGTGTACAGACGCTGCGAAAAAGACCCCGGTGAGCCCTTAAACCAAGTATGTCAGAGTGGCCCCACCGGGGCTCCCTCTCTTTCTGCCGCGAGCCTAGGTAGCTCAACGTTGCCCAGAGTGCACGAACGAGGACGCAAGAGTCGGGATTGAGCGCGGTCACTCAGCAACCACACCCCATTACACTCCTACCATGTTATCCTCCTAACTAAAATATATGCTATAGAAAGAAAAATCACAACACTATTTTTGTATCACCAAATAATGTAAAATTTCCAAAATTCGCAATTTAATTTTTTTTTTGTTTTTTTTTTTTGTACTCTGCTTTTTTGTTGTTTTACAACATATTTCGATCTTTCGTTCCCTCTTCTTTTTTTCAACCTTTTTCAAAACTTTTTTTTGCTGACTTTTAACCATTTTTCGCACTCTTTTGCCCTCGCTCACTCAAAAGACTTAAAAGAAAAAATAATTTAATTTTTAATTTTTTTCTAACAACTAAATTTTAAATATATATAAATTTCCTCAAGAATTTCATTAAACATCCTTTTTTCCAAAATAATTAATTGTACACTAAAGATAAACCCTGCACGTTCCTGCTGTAATGCGAAAACATAAAGTGTAAATGTATTGTAATGCGAAAACATAAAGTGTAAATGTATCATAAGACTTTTACTTTGTACCTAAGCTTTCAAACTGTTGATCTATGACAATAGTTATTCAGCAGCACAACCGCAGCCAACTTAAGGATAATTGATATAGATAAGTTGACTGGGCAGAGAATGCACTTTAGATAAGTTGCAGCGACTGCGAAAGAGTTAGTTTGGTGTGATATATTTAATAATAATTAATAAATATTAAAACTAAAAATTATTGTGTTGCGTTTTATTTAAAAATAAGGATGGTGCCCCCTCCGAACCTGGGATCCATTATATGGCGACCGGACAGCCGGCAACCTGCCACCATACCAAAAGCCACGAGGCTTTGGTGTAGCTCCATAGCTACGACATGTGTATATGCAATAATGCATAAATGAATCCCCATCATTTTATTTTTTTCATGCCGTTGGGCCATTGGGGTGCTACAATTTGAAATACACACGAAAAAAAAATTCAACAATTTATAAAAATGCACAAATAATCGGAAGAAAAACAACAAAAAAAAAACATATAAAAAAATCAAAAATTTACAAAAAAACTAAAATTTACAAAAAAAATTTAATTAAGAAGGAGAATAAAAATCTTCAAAAAAAAGTTGAGAAATTTCAAATAAAATTTTCTTTTCTAAAACACAAAAAACAAATTCTTTTCTAATTAAAACTTTAAAATAAAACTTTTTACTCCAAATAAGTAAAACCAAACATAAACATACATACTTTTTAAATGTGAATTAAAAACGTTGAAAAAAATCTACAAAAACACCAAATTTCCAAAATTTAAAAACTTACAAAAAATATAAAAGTTCAAAAAAGAAAAATTTATAAATTTATGCAAAAATTACTGCAAAAAAAATTGCAAAAAACTTTCAAAAGTTTCAAAAAAAAAAATGTTTAAGAAAAAATACCAAAATCTACAAAAAAACATGTAAAATCATCAAAATCTACAAAACAGACAAAAATTTGACTCTTTAAAATTACAAAATTATAAAAAAAAAAAATTTCAAAATCGTAATTATACAAAAATACGTAACAGTGAAAAATGTGTTGCATAAAAATGAACAAAAAAAAAAACTTTACAAAATTTTCAAAAAAAAGTCTGCCAAAAATGCTGCGCTAACGAGCGGAAAAATATATATAGACATTTTTGAATCAACTGTACCAGTTGAAATTATTGTAAAAATATTAAAGTGCTGGTGGAAAAAATAAGGCAAAAAGAAAAATAGTACAGTTTGCACAAAAAGGCAAACACGTAAAAAGACTAGCCAGAGGACATAAAGGTGAAAAAAAACCGCCTTAAACATAAGACAGTTATAATAATAGCGGTCATAGAAAACCACGTCACCTACTCACTATATGCACATACATATATAAATACATATGAGTTAAATTTTGTGAAGTGAGCCACTTTTTTTCGAAGTTGTACTATCTTTCTGAAACTTTTTTGTATGGCTCACAACAACAAGAAAAAAATACGTTTGGGCCAGTTTTTCGAAATTCGAATTATTTTCAAAGTTATAGCTATCAACACTTTTCGAAATTCCTCACTATTTTATGAATTTCTCACGATTGGTTAAACCGATTTTGCTAATTTTTTAAATATATAGTATAAAAGATGGTATCTTCTTCCAAACGACGATTAAAATTTTGGCAAACAAATTTTTTTTGCAAACATTTTTCGCAATTTTTAACTTCTCCATCGTGGTCAGATGGCGCTTTTGTATGATGTTGTTGGGCATTCCATTAGTAACTATTAGCAAAAAAATTTTTTTTGGCCCTTTAAGGGAGCGGGAGTTATTTACATTTTTTTACAGACTAATTAATTTTTCATGAAATTTTTTTTCTCTACGTACTGTGTACTATGAAGGTAAAAAATGTAAATTACTTGGAATGGTCCCCTGTATTGGTTCCCTTTGGCGAATCAACCAATTCAATTTTAACGTTTTCTTCAACGAAAATTTGTCTCATGCGATAAAAGGAACAAGGTTCGCGCGATGGGGCTGTCGTCCCTGATGTGACATGGTAACACCATTAAAACATCAAAACATCGCAAATCAGCATAAAATGTTGGAAGATATGAATGGCAAAAGAAATAGAGAAAAACCCGCAGCCCAAATGAGCGGCGCCAAAACGTATAAATAGGGCTCTCGAAGCTACAGTTAGCCTTTTTAGTTATCGGACCATCGGAATTTTCCATCCACGTTCGGTTTGATAGGAAAGATATGTACTTGAAGTTAAACTCCAAACGCCTGCAGGAATCAACCGATCCTTTCTAACCTACAGATAGACGCTTAATTCGGATGCGCTTCTTCCCATCGTCAAGAAACATAACCACACCCGCAACCAACGTATTCCATTCCCAGTTTGGAGGAATTGGCAAAATCCTAACCAATTTTCGGACGAATAGGTGCGGGTGTGGGCAATACTTTTTGAAAAGCTGGAGCATATTAATTGGACGGCTAGCCATAACTTAGCCCAATCAAACAAGGAACCTCTTCGTTGCATCAATCCATACCCTCCGAAAGCCTTCTACACAGAAGCGCTACTTGGACTACCCGAAATGTACCCGGCCTCTACAAGCCGGCCAACATTGATAGTGCTTGAATCACATATACCAGGCGCTCAGCATAGTATAGCTACTAGTGGGGTATTTTCACCTACTATATATCTGTTGAACAAACCGCTCATTTTGCAAAAAAATGTGTGTATAAAGCAAAATCAATGATAGACGTGAAGGAAAAAAATTAAGACAAAAAAATTTTGCAAAAAAAAAAACAATTGAGAATTAATTGAAAAAAAAGACTCTTGGTAGAAAACGTGTTGTGAAAATGAAAAATTGTGATAGATCTGTAAAAATCTAAGAGCGATTACTAATTACGAAAAAATTATAATAATTACAATTATTTAAGGGAGAAGATGAATTCAAATGCCTCCTCAAGATAAATATATTTAAATTTTTGTGTAACGTGAAACTACAAAAATCAAAGTAAGAAAAATCGATATATTAAACCAAAGCTTAATACCCGACCAATAGCTATAGATTCAGATACCCTGCATCATCATGGAAGGCCTTTCAGCGATGGATTGCAAGCAAACTATCAAATCATGTAAGTAAATTATTAAGTCTATATATCTTTACGATTTGTTGGTGGGTTTCTTTCGCTCCCGCCAAGCAAAGTCAAACCAGCACACGCATTTACATACAGATGTACGTACGCTTTGCAGGTACGTGCCTTTGTTCTCAGAGCTTGTTACTCAGGCCAACAAACAACAAAAATTAAAATATCAGCTGATAATAGCTATGAACTGCGTTTGTTGTTGGATGGCTGCAGCATAGAGATCGAAAGAAATCTCCCCACATAAGTAGTGCATTGTGAAAAGCAAAACAAATCCAGACCCAAAACCTGTTTAGAGTATGAAGCCACTGCACAAAAAAAAAACAAATTTTTATATTATTGGCAAAATTCACATATGCTTATGATTGCCTGTTATCATTTGATTCTCGTAGAGCTTTGGATAAATAAAGATAGTTTTCACAAGTTGTAAACACGTTGAGAAAAAAAGAATGTGTCAGGTAGTTAATACATAATTTTTATATCATGCGATATTATAGTACTTACTGTTATTCTTTCAGTTTTTTTTTTAAGAAAAGTCATTGCACATATGAACATATGTATTTGCGTTTTTTATACTAGTCGCTCTTCGATTTAATTTCCAAGAGTCAAACAAAAAAAAAAAAACAATTATTGAATTAAAAGAAAATTTAGATTAGATTTGAAGTGACTTTGACTTTTGAAAAAGGTCACAGTATATTTATGTAAATAGCATTAAAACGGTCTTAGAAAAACCAAGCAAAGTCGTTCTCGTAATTAATTTTTAATTTAAATATGTACCCATATGATATAGTCGTTTATAGTGTAACATTTTTCTTATTTTCTCTTTTTCAAATAAATAAAATTATTATCTGAGATTATACCAAATCGAAGATGTGCTAATTCTTTTTAGTTCTGGCGACATATGGTGATGTAGGAGGGTAGGGAATCTATTGTCAACGGGGATCTCCCGTAATGCTTCTGGGTAACGATCATGGATGGGTAGGGTATTGACAGCGAAGGTCGACCGTCATCTGAGACCTCGCCAATCAAGCAGTATGATGAACGTAAGGGTGTCCCATTTTCCCGTCGTTAAAATTTAGTTTCCGATAAATTCACAGTATCTCGTTTTCTCGTCTTGCTGTGCCCCAGTTTTGTATCCATCATCCAACCTTTTTAGTTTCAGTTAGGAATCCTAATTAATAAAGTTTATGTAAGGACAGTTGAGGTATGGCCACAACCCACCCCACGCCGAAAGAGCTAAGGCACCAAGAGGATTCCGCCCGCCGTGACCCTTCAACCAAAGAGAATATATCAACAAGAGCCACCACTCGTTATGAAAGCAACGAAAAAGATGGATGCCGTTTTCTTTCAGGGTTTCGGTAATTTCGATATAAATATGTTATTGTCTAATCAAAACAAAATGTGTAAAAGAAAATAGACTAGAAATGAAATAACACAAGAGTCGAAACAAAAATTTACCAGCTGTCGAATTTACTAAACTGAGGAAAACAAAATTACCGAAACCCTGAAAGAAAACGGCATCCATCTTTTTCCTTGCATTTATAACGAGTGACGGCTCTTGTTGATATATTCTCTTTGCTTCAACTAACTATCGGTTAAACGTTTGTTCCTCTCTCACTACCTAGGAACCTGCTATGCATGAAATCACCCTTTATCGTAGTGTCTACATCTGCCGACATATATTGTTACATACAATTTTTGGCGCCCAACTGGGCAAACTAACTTGTGGTGATAACCAAATTAACATTTCTTTGTGGCATTTGCGTTGCTTGGAACGCGACAGTACTTTTCGGTACACCAACTAAGTGGAAAAACTTTCCAAGTATAATCTCCATAGTTAGTTGTCGCACACATTCGATTTGTGTTGAGGATCTTTAATGTAGTTAGGAAGTGTGTCATCTCTGCTGATGAAGTTAGATCAGCCTAGGTCTACTTCCGCAGAGGATGATACTGCAGAGTCTACGGAGTTAAGCGGCCTACGATGCTGGTTATTCGGATTGGATACCAAGCCGAGAAGCAGTTTAGCTGCAAGGGGACTCAATCAAATCCGTTTTATGATAGTACTTTCCACCCACTGTCTCTATATTAGTTCTCACACAAACACAGCTCATTTGTCGTGGTGATAAATCATCATCTCTTTAGGTTTCAACTATTAAATACTCTTGGACACATTTCCAGAATATTGCGTGTTCGGCTCAGCGCGGACACCAGTACTGATGCCCCCGCAAGATACTTTTTCTAGTATAACCAAAGAATTTTGATGAAACCAAGTTTTGCACCGGATTGTTAGAGACAGTTCTGTCAGATCTTTAGCCAAGTTGTTGTCTGGAACGTGTGCGTATGCTGCGTTGGCGTACACATGCCGAATAATTTGAGTTAGAGCTGGGCAGTAAACCTATCTAGCATCCGCTTTCCCTGTATTAGATTACAAAATTTAGTTCACCCTATGAATCATACCGTATTGATAGTTTTACCTACTTTTTATGCCACCAGCCTATGCCAAAGCCAGGAATATAAATTTTGTTTATTATTTTGAGTTTTATTGATAATTTTAACACTTAGTTGTTTGGATAATGCCATTTCACCACAGTCACCGTCAGGGCCAGTTACAAAGTTAGTATGTGCCCTTTGTAAGCAGGAGATAAATAACATCCATCCCTGTTTTATTCTAGTCTGCGACCATATTTTCCATAAACCGTGTTTAGAAAGCTGGTTGGCAGAAAATAGTCAGTGTTATCTGTGTAATCAAACCATTAACCAATCTGATCTGAAAGTAGTTATTGGCAATTGCTCACCTGGAGCTAAGTCAAAACGCACAGATCCTGTAATTGATCGAACTATTATTACACGAAGCCTTACTAAGTCCATGCCACACAGAGCCAAAACGTTCACCTATAATCAAAGAGATCGACGTCTAAAAAAGCTTTTTGGCCGGGGAGAGCGAGTGGGGACAAATTTGAAGAAATTTGTGCTAGGAAATCTTCTAAATTTTAGCTTGAATTTCTTCTCAAATTTATTGAAAAGGAAATCGGCTAAAAACATGGAGTTAGCTTCTTATTTATGAATTTTTTATGTACTTTTGTCAGAAGTTAGAAGAAATCTGCTTGTTTTTATGAGAAAACCTGTTTAAAGTAAATTAATGAGAAAATCCTCTTATTTTCTCTAGATTCATATTGAATTTATTGAAAAGGAAAACTATATATTTTTAGAAGATCCCTTATTAATTCAAATTCAGGTATGCCTTCTTCGAATGTGTAATTCGACGCTACCAAGCACAAGCACACGATAGCATCATGGTAGAGATCTCCGTTCAGCAGTTAATAATTCTTAGTTCGATTCGCGGTGAAGGCAATAAGGCAAGTGGACATGTGCTGAGGCAAAAAGAACAAAGGTGTAATTAGACGTTGGCAAGTTAAGTATACGATGGCATGGTAGTGTAGATTAGACTAACTGACTAGACATCTGGGTTGAGCGTTCATTTTTTTTTTTTTTAATTGGAAATATTAAAAAGAAAATATTCTTAATATTATGTGATTATCTACTCAGTTTTATCAAAAAGAGACACCCAGTCAAATTAAGACGGGCATCTTATTGGAAAAATATCGTAGAGAAATCCTTCTGATTTAGAGGGCATTTTATGTGACTTTTCGCTCTGTGTAGAAGGCGAGGTAGACCAGCACGAAACCGAAATAATCGTCAAGGCCACGGGGTCGATTTGACGATTATTCAAGAAATGATCGAGCAAACTGTGACTAGAGTCATGACGAGTCTAAATGTTAGTTTATTTCAAAATGCTCAGCCTAGTTCAAGCCCATCAAATAACCCTGTTGTACCTATAACCTCGCGCGATACCCCAGCTTCGATAGATTCGTCCACGCGTAATAGAAAAACAGCTGATATTATGCAAAAATGGAATTTACACTTTGACTGATCCGCGGAAGGGTTAGGAGTAGAAGAGTTTATCTATCGGGTGAAATCCCAAACAGATGAAACGCTAGACAGCGACTTTACTGCTATGTGCAAGCATATGCACATTTTGTTTGCTGGTAAAGCCAGAGATTGGTACTGGAGGTACCATAAGCTAGTAAATCGTATAGTTTGGTCAGATATTTGCGCTTCTCTTCGTCAGCAATATAGAGATTACCGCTCGGCTTTCATGAGTAAGGAGATGATTAGGTCCCGAAAGCAAAAGCCGGGGGAAACATTTGCATCGTTTCATGATGCAGTCGCGTCGTTGGTTGACAAATCTAGCGTGCAGATGGACGAAGAAGAGATAATGGAGATTTTGAAGAATAACTTGCTTCCCGAAACTAGGGAAAAGTTATTGTATCAGCCGGTACACTCTGTTGGGCACTTACGCCGTTTGGTGCAAATGAGCGAAAACTTGACCAAGGAGATTACTTGTCGCATAGATAGTGTTACCAAACCTCGACCAGTGGCTAATCGTCGCCAAGTTTATACCTTAGAGGAAGCTTGTGCGTTCCCAGACGAAGACATAAACATTGAGGGAGAGTTGGCCGCAATTCGCAGCAACCATTCCAAAACCAAAGGCTGGAATTGTGAGGAAGTCGGTCACATTTGGGAAGATTGCTTGGCAGATCGCCGCATTTTCTGTTATGGATGTGGCAGCCCTAACGTTTATAAGCCACAATGCCCCGACTGTCTCCGAAAGCCTTCGGGAAACCGTCAAACGGGTGCATCCAATCCCAACCGGATGGGCCCGAAAACATAAAACAGCCATTGGGGACTAAAGAAAATAAACCGATTCAACCGTTTGTTAACCCGGTTCCTCTATTTCGCCGATCATACCAAGAACGGCTAGATAATTATTTAGAAGTCAGGAATCGTATCTTTAACGATACCTATCCCAACATAAGTAAACGTAAATTGCGATTAAAGAAATTTTTTGAAAATATTAAAGAAAACCGGAAACTATTAGTTTCAACCATTTTTAGTAATCAGAGAGATATGCGCAGTTATGCAGAAGTCTCATTTTTAAAGTATATAGAGCTCGGTCTTTTGGATACCGGAGCAAATATAAGTTGCATTGGTTCAACCCTTGCAACCGAAGATTTCTCAGGGATGACTGAATTTAATCCTATAAAGTCTGAGGCAAGAACGGCCGATGGCGAAAAGCAGAAAATCATAGGAGTGCTGGAGGTGTTGATGACCTATAAGTCCACCAAGCTACCTATGAAACTTTATGTCATCCCCTCCATAAAACAAAAACTTATTTTAGGCCATGATTTTTGGAGAACGTTTTCTCTTGCCCCAAACATAATAAGTTCACTATATACCCATAACGATTCTATATTAAACAAGACCCAAATTCTTACACATTGACGCAACAGGAGTGTCAACAGCTAGAAGTAGTCAAAAACATGTTCCCTAATGCAGCTAAAGGATTAGGACGGACAGCTCTGATTCAACATCATATTGAGGTTGGAGATGCAAAGCCAGTGAAACAGCGTTTTTATCCCGTTAGCCCAGCAGTAGAAAAATTGCTTTATAACGAGATAGATTGCATGCTCGAACTGGATGTAATTGAACCATCCGTCAGTGCTTGGAGTTCACCCGTGCGTCTCATAGTCAAACCCAACAAAGTGCGACTTTGTTTAGATGCTCGTCGCCTAAACGATGTCACCAAAAAGGACGCCTATCCTTTACCTACACTGAACCAAAAACGTACATGTTTTTTACGAACAAAGTTTCATAGAAGTTCACGCTGGTTTTCCTTAAAATATAAGAAAATATTCATAGAATCCAAGAAAATTTTCTTACAATTTATGAATGAATACATGCTTTCTGTGGATTTGTTTACATATTTTACGAAAAAGTACTTATATTCTATGAAATGTTCTTAAATTTCTACGAAAAAGTTCTTTGGAGAGGTTTTAACGAACAATTCTTAAAATCTATGTACTTTTTCATTGGATACATGAACTTTTTTGGTTCAGTGTAGCATTGATGGGATATTTTCAAGACTACCAAAAGCTAATCTAATTACCAAACTTGACCTTAAAGATGCATATTGGCAAATTGAGCTTAGTCATGAGTCAAAACCGTTGACCGCGTTTACAGTACCAGGTCGACCGCTTTACCATTTTAAGGTAATGCCGTTCGGCTTATGCAATGCGCCGTCAACCATGTGTCGCCTTATGGATGAAATTATTCCACCAGACCTGCGACATTGCGTTTTCGGCTACCTCGACGATCTGTGCATTGTTTCGGAAAACTTTTCCTCGCACATGGCGGTACTAGTTCGCTTGGCAGAGCAATTTCGTAAAGCAAATTTGACTCTTAATATTACGAAAAGCCAATTTTGTGTCAAAAGCATCAATTACTTAGGTTATATCATTGGTAATGTTGGTATTTGCACCGACCCTGATAAAGTATCTTGTATTGTGAATTGGCCCTCACCTAAAAACTTGAAGCAAGTTCGAGGCTTCATCCACAACTACGCGGACCTCACGTATCCCATCACGGAAACCTTGTCCACCAAGAAGAAGTTCTGTTGGACGACGGAAGCTCAACAGGCGATGGACCAGCTAAAGCAAATCTTGACAACCGCCCCAGTTTTAACAAACCCCGATTTTCAGAAGAAATTTTATTTGCATTGCGTTGCCAGTGACTTCGGAATTGGAGCAGTTTTGGTCCAATTGTCCGAAGAAAAAGAAGAAAAGCCGATAGCATTTATGTCTAAAAAATTGACCCGATCTCAACGTAATTATAGCGTCACTAAGCGTGAATGCTTGGCCGTAATACTGGCGATAGAAAAGTTCCGTTGCTACTTAGAGCTCCAAGAATTTGAAGTAGTCACAGACCATTCCAGCCTTCTGTGGTTGATGCGACAGCAAAACGTCTCCGGAAGACTTGCTCGCTGGATATTTCGCTTGCAGCAATTTAAATTTTCCATATCGCATCGAAAAGGCAAAGATCATATCGTGCCCGATGCTTTGTCAAGGATGTGTGATGATGAGATATTATCATTAGATATGAGCCCGGTTATAAATATTGACTCCGAGGCATTTAATGATGATGCTTATGTAGCCCTGAAAGACAAACTTAGTGGAAATCCGAAAAAATTTCCAGATATGAAGATTGTCGATAAAATAGTGTACATTAGACTAGAACACGCCGGAGTAGGTCCTCTGGAAGACAGATCGCCTTGGAAGATATGGGTTCCAGAGAGACTACGGAGAGAGGCGTTGAAACAAGCCTATGACAGCCTAGTGTCATCTCAAGCGGGTATACAAAAAACAATCGAAAAATTGCGCCGTTATCTTTTTTGGCCTGGTCTTGCCAAAGACGTACGCGAGTACATTCGGCAGTGTGGTGTCTGTAAGGAGAATAAAGCTCCAAACGTCACATTACGTCCCCTTATGGGGGCTCATAATCCTACCTGTCGACCTTTCCAAAGGTTATATATCGACCTACTGGGACCATACCCGCGAAGCAAAAATGGCAACATCGGACTACTGATTGTTCTTGACCACTTCAGTAAGTATCACTGGCTGAACTGTTAAAGAAATTTTTGCTGGAAAATATTTTTCATTGTTTTGGAGTTCCCGAAACCATTGTAAGTGATAATGGGACCCAGTTCAAGGCAAAAGAATTCAAAGCATTCCTAACAGAATTAGGTATCCATCAGATGTGCACGGCCTTATACTCGCCGAAGAGTAATGCGGCCGAGCGAGTAAATCGTTCCTTACTGGCCGCAATACGATCGTATCTGAAAAGGAACCAATCTGAATGGGACGCGCATCTGTCCAGCATATCTTGCTCCCTGAGATCGGCACTGCATCAATCTCTAGGATGTTCCCCTTATAGAGCGCTCTTTGTTAGATATGCTCACACATGGATCAGACTATAAACTGCTGAAAGAGTTATCCCTCCTTGACGAACAAGGACAGATAACTTGGCGTTGTTAAGAAAAGATATACAAGATAACATACGCAAAGCCTATGATAGGAACGTCAAAAAATACAATTTACGTTCCAAACCAGTCTCTTTTAAAGAAGGAAAAGAAGTGTACCGGCGTAACTTTGCACTCAGTAAGTTTTCCGACAAGTATAATGCCAAACTAGGCCCACAATTCGTCAAGTGCAGGATTCGCAAGAAGCTAGGAAATTGTTATTATCAGGCCGAGGATTTGCAGGGCAAAGAGGCAGGCACTTATCATCATCATCATCATTTATTGGCGCTTAACCGCCTAAGCGATTTTGGCCGTTTCGTATCAAAGCACGCCAGTCATTCCTTTTTAGCGATAACCGACGCCAATTGGAAACCCCAAGGGAGTTCAAGTCATCCTCCACCTGTTGTTTCCATCTCAGTCGAGGCCTCCCCCTTCCTCTGCTGCCGAATTCAGGCGACGATAGGAAAACCTTCTGTGCTGGAGCTTCTTTGTCCATTCGCATAACATGGCCCAGCCAGCGGAGTCTTTGGGCTTTAATTCGCTGGACTATGGTCAGATCTGCGTAGAGCTCGTACAGCTCATCGTTAAATTTCCTTCGATACTCACCGTTGGCATCACGGGAAGGACCATAAATCTTCCGGAGAACTTTTCTCTCAAATACTCCAAGGGCCATCTCATCTTCTCTTGACATTGTCCATGAATCTGAGCCATACATCAGTACAGGTATGATGAGAGACTTATAGAGCGTGATCTTTGTTCTTCGAGAGAGGACTTTACTTCTCAATTGCCTACTCAGTCCAAAGTAGCACTTGTTGGCAAGAGTGATTCTCCGCTGGATTTCTAGACTGATATTATTTTCGGTGTTGATACTGGTTCCCAAATAGACGAAGTCCCTCACAGTTTCAAATTTGTAACTATCAACAGTGACATGGCTGCCAAGGCGCAGTTGCGCCGATTCTTTCTTTGATGACAGAAAATACTTCGTCTTGTCCTCGTTCACGGCAAGACCCATTTTTTTCGCTTCCTTATCCAGTCCAGAGAAGGCAGCGCTTACGGCGCGGTTGTTAAGGCCAATGATATCAATATCATCGGCATACGCCAGCAATTGCACGCTCTTGTAAAAGATTGTACCATTGCGGTTTAGCTCTGCTGCTCGAATTATCTTCTCCAGCATCAGATTGAAGAAATCGCACGAAAGGGAGTCGCCCTGTCTGAAGCCTCGTTTGGTTTCAAATGGCTCAGAGAGGTCCTTCCCGATTCTGACGGAGCTGCTGGTATTGCTCAACGTCATTTGGCAAAGCCGTATAAGCTTTGCAGGGAAGTCAAATTCAGACATGGCGGCATACAGGCAACTCCTTTTTACGCTGTCAAAAGCGGCTTTAAAATCGACGAAGAGATGGTGAGTGTCGATTCTCTTATCATGGGTCTTCTCCAGGATTTGGCGTATCGTGAAATTCTGGTCGATGGTAGACTTACCAGGTCTAAAGCCACACTGATAAGGTCCAATCAGTTTGTCTACGATGGGCTTCAGCCTTTCACACAACACGCTAGAAAGAACCTTATATGCGATATTAAGAAGACTAATTCCGCGGTAGTTGGTGCGGTTAGCGGGATCGCCTTTCTTGTGGACTGGGCAAAGCACACTTAAATTCCAATCCGGAGGCATGCATTCGTCTGACCATATTCTGCATAAGAGCTGATGCATGCTTTTTACCAGCTCTTTGCCTCCGTGTTTGAACAGCTCGGCGGGTAGTCCGTCTTTTCCAGGCGCTTTGTTGTTTTTGAGCCGGGATATAGCTATCCTCACTTCATCATAGTCAGGTGGTGGGACGACTTATCATGCAAAAGATATTAGAAGCTAGTTCCCCCTAATACTACTTCCTAGTAGAATAGTATTAGTTGGTTTTGTAATGGTCCCCTGTATTGGTTTCCTTTGGCGAATCAACCAATTCAATTTTAACGTTTTCTTCAACGACAATTTGTCTCATGCGATAAAAGGAACAAGGTTCGCGCGATGGCGCTGTCGTCCCTGATGTGACATGGTAACACCATTAAAACATCAAAACATCGCAAATCAGCATAAAATGTCAGAAGATATGAATGGCAAAAGAAATACAGAAAAAACCGCAGCCCAAATGAGCGGCGGCAAAACGTATAAATAGGGCTCTCGAAGCTACAGTTAGCCTTTTTAGTTATTTCCACACCATCCATATCAGTTGGATAATCGGACCATCGGAATTTTCCATCCACGGGCGGTTTGATAGGAAAGGTATGTACTTGAAGTTAAACTCCAAACCCCTGCAGGAATCAACCGGTCCTTTCTAACCTACAGATAGACGCTTAATTCGGGTGCGCTTCTTCCCATCGTCAAGAAACATAACCACACCCGCCACCAACGTATTCCATTCCCAGTTTTGAGGAATTGGCAAAATCCTACCCAATTTTCGGACGAATAGGTGCGGGTGTGGGCAATACTTTTTGAGTAGGAGTTACTAAAGCTGAAGCATATTAATTGGACGGCTGGCCATAACTAAGCCCAAGCAAACATGGAACCTCTTCGTTGCATCAATCCATACCCTCCGTAAGCCTTCTACACAGAAGCGCTATTTGGACTACCCAAAATGTACCCGGCCTCTACAAGCCGGCCGGCATTGATAGTGCTTGAATCACATATACCAGGCGCTCAGCATAGTATAGCTCATGGTAGAAGAATTAAGAGGTAGTTCTACTTCTTCTTCTTGGTCGCCATTGCCCTCATTTGACATAAACCGTGTTAGTGACTTTTCCTTTTGAAAATGAGCTACCATATTTTCATACCAAAAAAGAACCGATTTAAGCTTCGAACGGAAAAAATTTTGAAGTTTATTGAAATAATTTATTAAATTTCAAAATGTAGTGTGTATCTAGAAAAATATATAGAGCCTAAAAGCGTCATTTATTTTATAATGGATGAAAGCAATACCGATCGATAGTCCTCCCCGAATCTAGAAAGAATGTAAGCTGTACCTATGACAAGGGCCTAGGAAGTCGCCAAAAAATGACCCTAACTTCACTTATTTTATAATGGATGATTTTCCCATATTTGACGTAGATTACTACCCCGCGTCAGTATCAAGGGTTGTTGTTAGACCCATACCAGTGACAAGGCTCCAGCCAGACACCCACAGTTTGCGGATTTTCCTATGGAAATTTATCCTGTTTGACCAATTTCACGTATTTGAGCCACTTTGGCTGCTTTTAACGACCCATTCCCATTTTTTGTAGAATACTACCCTCAAGTAGTATCAGGCATTTTTGGACTTCGTCCCATGGCAAATACTTTAGCCAGACACCTCAAAACTCGGGAAATTTCACTACTTTTCACTGCGCTTTCACATGTTTAAGCGGGTTTGACAAATTTTGGCTACTTTTAAATAGCAGATCTTCACACATGTGTCGTAAAATGCTATCCTTAAGTAGAATCAAGCATTTCTAGACATCATCCCATGGCAAAAACTTCAGCCAGACACCTCAAGGTTCGGAAACTTTTATTTTCCTATTAATTTGCTTTCTCTTGTTTGTCCCACTTTTGCTGATTTTAAATTACGGATCTTTCGTAGGACACTACGCTTAAGTAATTTCAATTATTTCTAGACTTCATCCCATGGCAAAAACTTCAGGCAGACATCTCAAGGCTCGGGATTTTCACTTATTTTTGAATAGGAAATATAATGAAAAGAAAAATAAAAATGAAAATGCATAAAAAAAATTAAAAAAAAAAATGACAACATAAATACTAAAAAATGTATTTTAAGTGTTGTTATTTGGTGCTTTTGCTGATGGTAAGTTATATCCGAACTTTTTTTGTTTACAGGTGTAAGAATATATCCATAGGGCCGATTTCACAATCTACCCCTAACGCACACTGGGATTTAATTGACGTATTTTTTACGGTTACTGTCAAATTAATCACAAATAGCATTAACCGGCTTTTCAAAAACGGTCCTTAATCTCTCAACACTTAAATCGAAAGGTTTTGTCGCATTAGTACGACGTAAAAGGTTTGTTAAACGTTATTTTTAGGTAAATATGGTTTCTAATACGCATTTTTGAAGCTTAATGCTTCCCTCGTGAAGGGTGGACACCTTGCCGCGGTACGAGGGCTTAAGTCGATAGCCACAGGGCTACGCTGCCCTTGTGATCATAGCGCCGCCGGTACTACATCACGAGAGAAGCCAAGCCTCTCTGGCGCGACGACTAAGATCTTCCCCCTCCCAATCCAGGGTGTTATGCGACCACGTGCCCATTGGACGTTTGCAGCCGGGAGGCAAATCGTGGCTGTAATAGAACGGAGCCTCTCTGATACCGGGCCGCCTTGGCCTTACCGCGGTATGGGGCTCTGCCGCGGTGGACGATACATTCCCCTTACACTTCCTTTGACCCTAAACTGGCCTTGCCCGGCGAGGGGTCGTACGAACAAGATGAAAGATAGTAACAAAAACCCTAACACTAAAGATACAACAATGTATACTGCACAGCAGAGGAGGAAAATGCTGGAGCAAGCGAGAACGCAACGTCGGAGGACAAACTCCATTTCTTTATCAGCCGAGAGATCGACAGCGATGGCAACTACGAGTCGATTAACTCTGGATAACAAGGGGGCAATCCCCAAAGTAAGTACCGGTACAAACACAGTGAAGCCAACAACGGCTGATGCTAAAGCCCTACTAAGTGCCGGTACCGAAACCAAGTCTTTAACGTCTGTGGCAGTGGTCTCACGACCTGGCCCAAGAGATCCAAATAAGGGAACGACCGCGATGGCAACTACGGGTCGAAATTTACCCCAAAAGACATCTCCAAATCGCTCTGAGTACTTGGACAAAAGAGCGGCCGCGAGGATCCTGAAGAAAAACGAGGGTATTTCACAAGAGACGCTTTCGCCGAATGCTAGAAAGACGGTGGAGATGGCTGAAGCTATGTTACCGAACTTCCAAAGCGATTACGCGCCAAAGAAGGTTAATGGAAATCCCTTCAAACGCCAGAGATCGGACGTGGATTTAAAACCTCACCCGAAGCGGCAGCAACACGCCCCCATAACGGGGAAAACTCAGCTTTGCTGAAGTGACTAAGGATAGGATCCTCATAGGCGTCATTGACCGAGGTAACGAAAGCTGGGCCATCCCTAGGGACCAGTGGCGGTACGTCCGGAACTCTATCGGTAATGCCCTTCTCGACATTATGGATGAGTCTCCGGGTGCCACGCCGAAGGGTTCTGATGCGAGATGGCACCAGGGCCGAATCAAGGTATTCGCTTGCGAGTATGCAAAAACTGTTGCACTGTACAAGACAGCAGCTGCAAGACTGGGTGAGATCTACCAAGGGGCAAGAATCGAGGTTGTCGACTGGAAGGACATCCCGGCTCGGCCAAGGGCAAGAGCATGGATTCCTGCTATCCCTACTGAACCTGAGAGAATTCTCAGGATGCTGCGGATCATGAACCCGTCTCTCCCGACGCAGGACTGGAGTGTCAATCTGGGTGAGGATGCGGTAGGGCCTGACAGGCAAGTGGTCTTCACCTTGAATAAGGAAGCACTCGAGCCCCTTAAACGGTGCAATGGACGAGTGCACCACGGCATGGGTCAGATCGTGATCCACGTATACCGCGGCGATGCACAGCGCGCTGCTATTTCGGCTGCAACGGAGGACTCGCACATCGCAGTGCCGGTAGAGGAGTCGGAGATGTCCGACTCGGAAAGTATGGATAGCAGCTAGTCCTGAGCGCACCAATGTCGATACTGCCACAGTTAGTAGGATCTCTGCCACGCTAAATCGTGGTCTGAACAAATCGCCGTTGAAAGATAAGCCTCGGCTGCTTTAATAATCAGTCGTCTCTCTAAAGGCGACGTAGATGTGGTCCTCATCCAAGAACCCTGGGTCAACAGCTCAAGGATTTGCGGTTTGGGGACTAAGGGTTTTAAGCTTATCCGAGCCAGCGAGGGGGCATGGTTAGAGCCTGTATTTTGGTTAAGTCTGAGCTGAATGCCTTTCTCTTGCCCAACTATACCAATGGTAACGTTACAGCTGCCAGTTTAACAGTCGACAGTACCAGTCTGACGATGGCGTCGGTGTATATGCCCTACGACGCCGAAGAACCTCCGCCACAGAGGGAGGTAAAAGACCTGGTGGCAAATTTTTCCATGGGTCATCTTATTATCGGAACTGACGCCAATGCTCATCACGTCCAGTGGGGAAGCTCCGATATCAATGCTAGAGGAGAGTCGTTGTTTGATTATTTATTAACAACTAACCTGGTAGTTTGCAACGTGGGTAACGAACCTACGTTTACTACTAAAACACGTATGGAGATCATAGATCTCACTATTTGCAGCGAACACGCTTATGAGTGGGTCAGAAAATGGCGCGTTCTCCATGAACACTCATTCTCCGACCACCGGTACGTAGAATTAGTTTTAGACTTTTCTGTTGAGCAGCCGGTTATGAAACGCAACCCACGTAACACTAACTGGCAGCTACACAATGAAATACTATCTAGGGACTTACCAGCACTGCCACCACAAGTCCTCTCATCAGTAGGGGAGTTGGAGGATCTGGTAAATACCTTTACAACGGCGCTCTCGAATGCCCTAGAGCAGGCTTGCCCAGTGCCAAAACCACGCGGTAAACATAGGCCGCATTGGTGGTCCTAAGACCTGGACTCGCTCCGTAAATCATGTAGGACAAAATTTAATAAGGCCAAGAGCCTTGGCACGGAGACTCAATGGGTCGAATATAAAGTTAAACTCAGGGTCTACAAAAAAGCTCGGAAGCAGGCGAAGAGAGTATCGTGGAGAAATTTCTGCACTGGGGTCGAAAATGTCGACGACACAGCGAGACTTAGACGAGTGCTCTCAAAAACTCAAACAGCCACAAGCTATTTGCGCAAACCTGACGGATCCTGGACCAGCACGAGAGGGAAACCCTAGAGCTTCTCTTGAATACGCACTTCCCAGGGAACTTGCATAAGGAGCCACTAGCACCTACAACAAACCTGGCTGTATACATACCCATCACGGAGGAAAAGGTTAGGTGGGCGGTTAAAAGCTTCGAACCGTTCAAGGCTGCCGGGCCAGACGGGATTATTCCCGCACAACTCATAAACACGCTGGAGACATCAGCCAAATGGCTGGTATTTCTCTATGCAGCCTGCCTGGCTCTTAGCTACATTCCGTGCTTCTGGAGAAGTGCCACGGTAGTGTTTATTCCTAAGGCGGGGAAGCCGTCTCATTACGAGCCCAAGGACTATAGGCTATAGGATCAGTCTCTCATCCTTTGTGTTCAAAACCTTCGAGAGGATAATAAATGACCACCTCTCCTCTACTATTGATAGCAACCTGATTTGTAGCTATCAGCATGCATACACCAAAGGGAAATCTATAGAAACTGCACTTCACAGCCTAGTTTCTGTTATTGAAAAATCGCTGTATGAAAAGGAGTACTGTCTTGTGGCCTTTTTAGATATTGAAGGAGCCTTCAAAAACATAAGCCCTGACGCTATAAACACCGCTTAAACAAGTCTGGGCATAAGCAGGTCTCTTATTGGACTTATTGATCAACTGCTAAGGGGTAGACGAATAGTTTCATCACTGGGCTCGGTTGACTTATCACGCTATGTCACAAGGGGAACGCCTCAGGGTGGTGTTCTCTCCCCGCTTCTATGGAACCTCACTGTCGACTCGATGCTGCGAGACACAAGCTGGGGAGGCGGGAAGGTAGTGGCATATGCAGACGGCATATGCAGACGGCAAACTGGTCGTAAGATCAGAACCAGATTCCGAGAACACATAAGGGACTACAGCAAAAGGAAACAGAAACCTAATATCACACCAGAGTCAAACTTCGCAAACCACATGTTTGAAAACAAATGCGTCCCCATGAAAATAAAAAATACAGCCAAACTTCTTCATACACAACACAAAGGCTTGCGACTGAACATTCTGGAGAACATGGAGATATACAAACAAAAAACATTTCAAGGAGGCATCATCAACGAACAAATAAATACCGCATCAGACGTGCTATTTGAACCACTCAAATTACTATACAAAAGAAAGAACAAAATACAAATAGAAAAAACGACCACAAACACAAATAACCAAAACACAGAAAACAGACAAATTAGAATAACAGATTGCTACCTGCCGACGAACCCAGCCACGACACACACGAACTCACTACCTACAAACGAACGAACGAGCGAACTACCGAACTCCTTACCTACTCCCGAACCACCTACCCCAACTACACAGCGACACTGATGATGGCGCATTGCCGAAACCGGTTTGTCTCAAAACCAAATTTGACAAGGGATGACGGAAAATCGTTCCAAAATAAATCAGTTATTCACCCTGTCGGAAACATCAATCTTAACAAATATGATATGCAGACGACTTAGCTATAGCATATAGGGGCAAATTCCCACAAACCCTGTGCGACTTGATGCACGTAGCACTGAGAGAGGTTTCTTCATGGTGCTCGCGCTGCGGACTGAGCATCAGATCTTTATAAGCGATGCGTTAAGAACAACGCCCAATGAAGCACTCCAGGCCATTCTTGGCATTTTGCCACTCGATCTGGAAGGGCACCGGGTAGCAGCAGCATCGGCTCTGCGTCTAAGGGAAACGCCCGGCTGGGGCGCAAGCACGGCTGGACACGCCTGTATTTTGGGATCCTATAGCTTTCTTCCGCTGAGCACAGATCGCTGTGCGACCACAACAGTCGGAGATAGCGGTTTTAAAATAAACATTCCCAGCAGGGAAGAATGGGAGAGCACGGATCGGAGTTCCGCCACTCATAGCGGCACTTCCATTTATACTGATGGCTCGAAGTTAGACGGCAGAGTTGGAGGAGGGGTTTATTCAAAGGATCTGAACCTTGAGCTCTACTTCAGACTACCTGATCACTGCAGTGTCTTCCAGGCTGAAGTTTCAGCAATAATGGACGCCGCGGCTTGGATAGGCCAACACACTATCAGACAGGACATTTTTATATTCAGCGACAGCCAGGTGGCCATCAAATCCCTTGGCTCTTACTCGTTCAACTCTGAACTGACGCTCAGCTGTCGTCGTTCTCTACAAGAGATGCCCCAACAGAATCGCGTTAACCTCACATGGGTCCCGGGGCATAGGGACATTGGGGGAAATCGTAGGGCAGACGAACTTGCGAGGCAGGGCACGACCAAGCAGGTTCTTCGGGATAAAGAGCGCTTAGGTATGCCGTTTGCCAAATGCAAGCTTATGCTGAAGGAGTACACACTCCGCCAAGCCAACGAAAGATGGCTACAATCTCCAGGATCCCGGATATCCAAAGAAACCTGGCCGAAATAGGATCATAAAAGATCAAAACAAATTTATGCCCTACACTGAAATAAAAAGGTTGAAAGTGCAGATTGAAAGTAACATATCAAAACCACTTTCAAAGCGATTAAAGTAATACTGTAAATATTACAGTATGTACTGTATGTATGTATCAATTAATGATATGAGTTTACTTTCAAATTTACAGTAATTCATGTCAATATGATAGTGCCCACTTTCAAATTAACAGTAATTCATGTCAATATGATAGTATATTCGAAGAATGATAGGGGGTCACTTTCAAAATTGATATTACCCACTGTTGGACGAAAAATGACAGGGTTTACTGTTAATTTGACGGCCGTTTCTTGTAGATTTTTTTTTTCAGTGTAAGGAGAAGAGAAATCTCCATATTAATAGGCGTATTAGCTGGGCACTGCCTCATTGGTAGGCACGCAGAAAGACTTGGTGTGCCCTACCGAAGATGATGTAGGAGTTGTAAGGATGATGAGGAGGAGGGAACGGTGGAGCACCTCATCTGCAACTGCCCGGCTTTAAGTGGCGCGAGAATGCGCTTTTTGGGAGTTCCCTTCCTGGTTAGCCTACGCCAGGTCACGGAGCTGGACATAAAGGACCTGATGGCCTTCATCAAGTCATCTAAATGGTTCGAGGAGCAGTAACGGTGTCGGTATAGGAAAGTCAGTCCCGGGATTCTGCTATGTGGAGAATTCCGTTAATACCGGGATTTTCCATATGGCAGGGTCCCGGAACTGACTTTCCTGGTGTTGGTGGTATCACAACGGGCCTTTTAATACTGGCCTAGGTGTGCCTCTGCGGCAGCCACTTGAACCCAACCTAAGCTAACGACGTAAAAGGTTTTTTAAACGTTATTTTTAGGTAAATATGGTTTCTAATACGCATTTTTGAAGCAGAGAAAATATATACAAGACGATCACACTCAGTACAGTGTGCATCATGCATAGGTTGGTTGCATAAATCTAGTTGCTCCGGACTAGATCCAAAAACACATCGGCCCACTAGTTTCTATAAAAGTTTTGTGGCACCCTGCTGTTCACGTCCTAGGACGTCCCGAGGCAAGCGACGCTCATATGTTGCTTTATCGCCCTCTAATAATCAAGTCTCCACGACCTGCAATAATTATATTCATCATTTATTGGCGCTTAACCGCCTAAGCGATTTTGGCCGTTTCGTATCAGAGCACGCCAGTCATTCCTTTTTAGCGATAACGGACGCCAATTGGAAACCCCAAGGGAGTTCAAGTCATCCTCCACCTGTTGTTTCCATCTCAGTCGAGGCCTCCCCCTTCCTCTGCTGCCGAATTCAGGCGACGATAGGAAAACCTTCTGTGCTGGAGCTTCTTTGTCCATTCGCATAACATGGCCCAGCCAGCGGAGTCTTTGGGCTTTAATTCGCTGGACTATGGTCAGATCTGCGTAGAGCTCGTACAGCTCATCGTTAAATTTCCTTCTATACTCGCCGTTGGCATCACGGGAAGGACCATAAATCTTCCGGAGAACTTTTCTCTCAAATACTCCAAGGGCCATCTCATCTTCTCTTGACATTGTCCATGAATCTGAGCCATACATCAGGACAGGTATGATGAGAGACTTATAGAGCGTGATCTTTGTTCTTCGAGAGAGGACTTTACTTCTCAATTGCCTACTCAGTCCAAAGTAGCACTTGTTGGCAAGAGTGATTCTCCGCTGGATTTCTAGACTGATATTATTTTCGGTGTTGATACTGGTTCCCAAATAGACGAGGTCCCTCACAGTTTCAAATTTGTAACTATCAACAGTGACATGGCTGCCAAGGCGCAGGTGCGCCGATTCTTTCTTTGATGACAGCAAATACTTCGTCTTGTCCTCGTTCACGGCAAGACCCACTTTTTTCGCTTCCTTATCCAGTCCAGAGAAGGCAGCGCTTACGGCGCGGTTGTTAAGGCCAATGATTTCAATATCATCGGCATACGCCAGCAATTGCACGCTCTTGTAAAAGATTGTACCATTGCGGTTTAGCTCTGCTGCTCGAATTATCTTATCCAGCATCAGATTGAAGAAATCGCACGAAAGGGAGTCGCCCTGTCTGAAGCCTCGTTTGGTTTCAAATGGCTCAGAGAGGTCCTTCCCGATTCTGACGGAGCTGTTGGTATTGCTCAACGTCATTTGACAAAGCCGTATAAGCTTTGCAGGGAAGTCAAATTCAGACATGGCAGCATACAGGCGACTCCTTTTTACGCTGTCAAAAGCGGCTTTAAAATCGACAAAGAGATGGTGAGTGTCGATTCTCTTATCATGGGTCTTCTCCAGGATTTGGCGTATCGTGAAAATCTGGTCGATGGTAGACTTACCAGGTCTAAAGCCACACTGATAAGGTCCAATCAGTTTGTCCACAATTGGCTTCAGCCTTTCACACAACACGCTAGAAAGAACCTTATATGCGATATTAAGAAGACTAATTCCGCGGTAGTTGGGGCGGTTAGCGGGATCGCCTTTCTTGTGGATTGGGCAAAGCACACTTAAATTCCAATCCGGAGGCATGCATTCGTCTGACCATATTCTGCATAAGAGCTGATGCATGCTTTTTACCAGCTCTTCGCCTCCGCGTTTGAACAGCTCGGCAGGTAGTCCGTCTTTTTGTTGTTTTTGAGCCGGGATAATATAATATAATTATATTGCCCAGCAGAATATATGTGTTCCCGGCTGTAGCTTACTTCCTAGTGCATCAGCAGCACAAGCACCCACTCATGGCTACTTTCTTCGTAGCACATCAGTTGATGCTTGTAGCACTACTGAGCTTCAGCCCCCGTCTCCAAACTCTTTACTAACTTCTTCCGGCACTAGCATGAATGAAAGTCAAGTCCATCAACTTCTGGTCCCTCACTCTTCGTGCACTGTATGTCGGCACAGGATATATGCGTCTGTGGCATCGGTCAAGTGCAACTCCTGCCTAGGCCTGTGTCACCTACGCATATGTTCTGGGCTCGCAAACAGAAATCTCTGGACTGATGTGTTTGTCGCGCCTTGCTGTCGAGTTGTGCAGCCCTCAACGCCGACGGATGTACACTCATCTAATAGTGAACGAATTCCGCCGGCTTCAGGACTGCAACGGAGATCTATATCGCGACATAACCTACCACCATCTAGGCGAACACATCAGTCTTTAACTCCCAGAGTGGCCATTGCCTCTCCTTCGCAATTTTAATTGTTGCTATTTAACTGCAACGGCTTGACCGGCAAGATAGCGGAGATAACCACATTTATGCAGCTACATAAAATCAAAATTGCTGCAATCCAGGAGACAAAACTTGGCCCCCACTCGAATCTCTGAGCGAGTGGAGGCTACCACGTACTCCGGCATGACCGTACGGACGGCGGAGGTGGTCTCGCGCTCCTTGTTCACCATACGGTGCAGTATAGGGAATTTGATATCAACACTGACCAAAGAGACTTACCTTTATAGTGTCAAGGTATAGTTATACAAGCTGGTGGCGTTGATCTCGAGCTAATCAATATATACATTCCTCTCGTCACCTGCTGCCCCAGAAGTTATCGTCCTGACCTTAGGGCGTTTCTTTGTGGCGATAACCGTATCATCATGGGCGATTTTAATGCCCATCATGATATGTGGCATTCACACCTTTCTGTGGACGGCAGAGGACGGGAATTAGGCGAGCAAATTGATAACTCCTCTTTCTGTACTGTGAACGGAGACTCCTCAACTAGGATGGCTGTTAACTGCAGTACCTCCCCGGACCTAACTATTGTTAGCCCGGGGTTAATTAACAGCATCAACTGGCAACCTATGGTGGCCCTGTCATCCGACCACCTGCCTATCATCCTGTCCGTCGATCGTGCCACGGATTTTATCACGTCGGAGAAAAGAACATACGTCAATTTCAAAAAGGCCAATTGGGTCGGCTTTTTGGAATTCACGGAGAGCTCCTTTGGTGATCTTCCCATTCCCACTGACGTACACGTTGGCGAGCGTAACATACGTGAGGTCATTAAAAAGGCTACAGCCCGTTTTATACCAGCTGGTAGGATAAAAGATATTAGGCCTAACTTCCCAGCTGAGGCCGCAGCCTTGGCCAACGAACGTGACCTCATACGCAACATCGATCCCTCTGACCCACATATCGGTGATCTCAACGTGGAAATCAGACGGCTGGTTAACGAACACAAACAAACCAAATGGGAGGAGCACCTCAGGTCTTGTAACCTCTCTACCGGTGTTGGGAAATTATGGTCCACCGTCAAGTCCTTGTCGAATCCTTCGGGTCCACCAAAAAATGTCGACATTACCTTTGGTGACAAGACAATAAATGACCCAAGGAAATGTGCACAGGTTTTTTGTCGACAATATGTCCCACACCCTGCGCAAGACAGGGCTAGACGTGGAATCTTCAGGCGTGCGCATAAACACAAAAACTATGCCCCCGTTCCCATCACCGCTACAGAGGTTCAAGAGGCCATCCGGAAGGCCAAAAACTCCAAAGCCATCGGCCCTGATGGCATAGCCATGGTGCATCTAAAACATATCGGCCTAGCGGGAGTCAAATATTTAACTGCCGTCTTCAATTTGTCTCTGATCACAGCTGTCATACCCGATAAATGGAAGCAGGCAACTGTGATCCCACTACTAAAGCCTGGCAAGCCAGCTAACGTTGGGGAGTCATATCGCCCGATATCACTCCTCTCGCCAGTAGTAAAGACACTTGAAGCGGTCTTACTCCCGCTCTATACATCACATCTAATGTTAGCCGAGCACCAACATGGCTTCAGGAAAGGTAGGAGCACAACATCTGCTCTAAATGTCATAAACACTCAGATAACTGACGGTATAAATCAAAACAGGCCTAATGACAGGACGGTTCTAGTTGCACTTGATTTGAGTCAAGCTTTTGACACAGTAAATCATGGGCAACTTGTAGCTGATTTGGAAGACTCGTCACTCCCCCCCTGTCTAAAGCGTTGGACCGCCAATTATCTCAGTGGTCGTCGGTCGTCTGTTGTATTCAGAAACAAAAAAATCTAAAGCCAGGAAGATAAAACAAGGGGTACCACAGGGTGGTGTCCTCTCCCCGTTATTGTTTAACTTCTATATTTCGAAGCTTCCTCCTCCACAGAAGAAGTTACGATTGTTTCTTACGCAGACGATTGCACGATATTGGCAACTGGTACTTCCGTTGATGAGCTGTGCTCTAAAATAAATGGTTATCTCCCCTCTCTAGTCGAGTTCTTCACTGCCCGAACCTTGACATTGTCGCCAACAAAGTCTTCGGCGACCTTATTCACGACGTGGACAGCGCAGGTTATCATGGAATTAGAAATGTATGTAGGTGATCATAAAATACCTACTGTCGCTCACCCAAAAATTTTAGGAGTGACTTTTGACACCATGCACACTTTCGCTGCCCATTCAGCTGCAATTGTCTCAAAATTACAGAGCCGCAACAAAATCCTCAAGTCACTAGCCGGCAGTACTTGGGGTAAAGACAAAGAAACGTTGTTGGTAACGTACAAGGCAATTGGTCGGCCGATCCTGAACTATGCGTCACCGATATGGTCGCCGGGGCTTGCAGAGGTTCACTGGAATCAGCTTCAGGCCTATCAAAACACCCCGCTCAGAACCGCTACGGGGTGCGTCCTTATGTCACCTATATCTCATATACATAATGAGGTGGAAATGCTTCCAGTTAGGGAGCATAATGAAATGCTAAACAAGCAGTACCTACTGAATTGCTGTAAACCACAGCATCCCGGTAGACAACTGCTTGAACTCATTCCGCCTCCTAGGACCATAAGGTCGCATCTACGTAAACATTTTGATGAGATCCGTCACTATATAACAACGCCGTTTGATCTACAGGTGCACAAACAGGCTTTGGGGCATATCCATACAACGTCTGTTGGCCATTACTCTGCGCTCTGTCCGCTAAACAATGTCTTACATGCCGCAACTCCTGGCATTTCTGAAGAGGAGCGTCATCTTCCTCGAGAGACAAGGGTCACTCTGGCTCAATTACGCTCTGGATATTGTAGTAGGTTAAACTCCTACATATCTAGACTGAACCCTGATGTGCCGAATGTATGTCCGGCATGCGGCTCGTCCCCCCACAATACCAATCACTTATTTTCTTGCTCATTTGAGCCCACTCTTCTAACACCCATCTCTCTTTGGTCCAACCCTATTGAAACTGCTAGTTTCCTTGGACTCCCGTTAGAAGATATTGATGACAATTAGGTTAAGGAAAAATACACGTTGGGCAGGTCTACATCTCGTTACAACAACAACAACAATGATAGACGTGAAGGAAAAAATTAAGACAAAAAATTTGCAGAAAAAAAAAACAATTGAGAATTAATTGAAAAAAAAGAAAGACTCTTGGTAGAAAACGTGTTGTGAAAATGAAAAATTGTGATAGATCTGTAAAAAACTAAGAGCGATTACTAATTACGAAAAAATTATAATAATTACAATTATTTAAGGGAGAAGATGAATTCAAATGCCTCCTCAAGATAAATATATTTAAATTTTTGTGTAACGTGAAACTACAAAAATCAAAGTAAGAAAAATCGATATATTTAACCAAAGCTTAATACCCCACCAATAGCTATAGATTCAGATACCCTGCATCATCATGGAAGGCCTTTCAGCGATGGATTGCAAGCAAACTATCAAATCATGTAAGTAAATTATTAAGTCTATATATCTTTACGATTTGTTGGTGGGTTTCTTTCGCTCCCGCCAAGCAAAGTCAAACCAGCACACGCATTTACATACAGATGTACGTACGCTTATGATTGCCTGTTATCATTTGATTCTCGTAGAGCTTTGGATAAATAAAGATAGTTTTCACAAGTTGTAAACACGTTGAGAAAAAAAGAATGTGTCAGGTAGTTAATACATAATTTTTATATCATGCGATATTATAGTACTTACTGTTATTCTTTCAGTTTTTTTTTAAGAAAAGTCATTGCACATATGAACATATGTATTTGCGTTTTTTATACTAGTCGCTCTTCGATTTAATTTCCAAGAGTCAAACAAAAAAAAAAAACAATTATTGAATTAAAAGAAAATTTAGATTAGATTTGAAGTGACTTTGACTTTTGAAAAAGGTCACAGTATATTTATGTAAATAGCATTAAAACGGTCTTAGAAAAACCAAGCAAAGTCGTTCTCGTAATTAATTTTTAATTTAAATATCTACCCATTTTCTTATTTTCTCTTTTTCAAATAAATAAAATTATTATGTGAGATTATACCCAATCGAAGATGTGCTAATTCTTTTTAGTTCTGGCGGTATATGGTGATGTAGGAGGGTAGGGAATCTATTGTCAACGGGGATCTCCCGTAATGCTTCTGGGTAACGATCATGGTTGGGTAGGGTATTGACAGCGAAGGTCGACCGTCATCTGAGACCTCGCCAATCAAGCAGTATGATGAACCTAAGGGTGTCCCATTTTCCCGTCGTTAAAATTTAGTTTCCGATAAATTCACAGTATCTCGTTTTCTCTCTTGCTGTGCCCCAGTTTTGTATCCATCATCCAACCTTTTTAGTTTCAGTTAGGAATCCTAATTAATAAAGTTTATGTAAGGATAGTTTTCCGCCCGCCGCGACCCTTCAACTGACTATCGGTTAAACGTTTGTTCCTCTCTCACCACCTAGGAACCTGCTATGCATGAAATCAGCCATTACCGTAGATTCTACATCTGCCGACATATATTGTTACAAACTTCCGCTCCCTTAGAGTGCCAAACATTTTTTTTTTGCTAATAGTTTTTAATGGAATGCCCAACAACATCATACAAAAGCGCCATCTGACCACGATGGAGAAGTTGAAAATTGCGAAAAATGTTTGCAAAAAAATTTTTTTTGCAAAAATTTGAATCGTTGTTTGGTAGAAGATGCCATCTTTTATATATATGTAAAAAATTAGAAAAATCGGTTTGCCCAATCATGAGAAAATCATCAAAAAGTGAGGAATTTCGAAAAGTGTTGATAGCAATAACTTTGAAAATAATTCGAATTTCGAAAAATTGTTATATATGTATTTTTGTTTAATCGTTGTGAGCCATACTACCAACTTTCATTAAAATACATAGCCGTCGAAAAAATTGTACGTGGCTCAGTTCACAAAATTAAAGTCATATGTAAACAAGTAAGGAAAGCTGTCTTCGGCTGTGCCGAAGGCTAAATACCTTTCATGAATAAGCGTCACGATTTTCACTGTTTGATCCCCAGTACAGCCTGTGTGAATTTAACTTTAGCTCATACCGAAATTATCGGAGCTATCGATTATATGGGGACGATGTGTTATATTGGTCCAATCTCATTGATTTTTAACATCGACATTCCACATTCTAAAATAGCAACATTTACGAAATTTCACGTTCCTACCGATATAATTACAGGAGTTATCTACCAAAATCCGTTTATCGGAACAATCGATTGTATGGGGGCTATGTGAAATATTTATCCCCTTTCAATGATTTTCAACATCGATATTTAACATATAAAAATAGCGATGCTTCCCAAATTTCACGTTCCTATGTGTTTAATTACAGGACTTATAGCCCAAAATCCGCTTATCGGAATAATCGATTGTATGGGAGCTATGTGAAATATTTGTGCCATCTCAATGATTTTCAACATCGATATTTCGCATATAAAAATAGCGATACTTCCAAAATTTCACGTTCCTACCTATATAATTACAGGAGTTATCTACCAAAATCCGTTTATCGGAACAATCGATTGTATGGGGGCTATGTGAAATATTTATCCAATCTCGATGATTTTCAACATCGATATTTCACATATAAAAATAGCAATACGTCCAAAATTTCACGTTCCTACGTGTTTAATTACAGGAGTTATAGCCCAAAATCCGGTTATCGGAATAATCGATTGTATGGGAGCTATGTGAAATATTTATCCCATCTCTATGAGTTTCAACATCGATATTTCACATATAAAAATAGCATTACTTACAAAATTTCACGTTCCTACGTGTTTAATTACAGGAGTTATAGCCCAAAATCCGTTTATCGGAATAATCGATTGTATGGGGGCTATGTGAAATATTTATCCAATCTCGATGAAACAAGCAGTACCTACTGAATTGCTGTAAACCACAGCATCCCGGTAGACAACTGCTTGAACTCATTCCGCCTCCTAGGACCATAAGGTCGCATCTACGTAAACATTTTGATGAGATCCGTCACTATATAACAACGCCGTTTGATCTACAGGTGCACAAACAGGCTTTGGGGCATATCCATACAACGTCTGTTGGCCATTACTCTGCGCTCTGTCCGCTAAACAACGTCTTACATGCCGCAACTCCTGGCATTTCTGAAGAGGAGCGTCATCTTCCTCGAGAGACAAGGGTCACTCTGGCTCAATTACGCTCTGGATATTGTAGTAGGTTAAACTCCTACATATCTAGACTGAACCCTGATGTGCCGAATGTATGTCCGGCATGCGGCTCGTCCCCCCACAATACCAATCACTTATTTTCTTGCTCATTTGAGCCCACTCTTCTAACACCCATCTCTCTTTGGTCCAACCCTATTGAAACTGCTAGTTTCCTTGGACTCCCGTTAGAAGATATTGATGACAATTAGGTTAAGGAAAAATACACGTTGGGCAGGTCTACATCTCGTTACAACAACAACAACAATGATAGACGTGAAGGAAAAAATTAAGACAAAAAATTTGCAGAAAAAAAAAACAATTGAGAATTAATTGAAAAAAAAGAAAGACTCTTGGTAGAAAACGTGTTGTGAAAATGAAAAATTGTGATAGATCTGTAAAAAACTAAGAGCGATTACTAATTACGAAAAAATTATAATAATTACAATTATTTAAGGGAGAAGATGAATTCAAATGCCTCCTCAAGATAAATATATTTAAATTTTTGTGTAACGTGAAACTACAAAAATCAAAGTAAGAAAAATCGATATATTTAACCAAAGCTTAATACCCCACCAATAGCTATAGATTCAGATACCCTGCATCATCATGGAAGGCCTTTCAGCGATGGATTGCAAGCAAACTAGAAAAAAAGAATGTGTCAGGTAGTTAATACATAATTTTTATATCATGCGATATTATAGTACTTACTGTTATTCTTTCAGTTTTTTTTTAAGAAAAGTCATTGCACATATGAACATATGTATTTGCGTTTTTTATACTAGTCGCTCTTCGATTTAATTTCCAAGAGTCAAACAAAAAAAAAAAAACAATTATTGAATTAAAAGAAAATTTAGATTAGATTTGAAGTGACTTTGACTTTTGAAAAAGGTCACAGTATATTTATGTAAATAGCATTAAAACGGTCTTAGAAAAACCAAGCAAAGTCGTTCTCGTAATTAATTTTTAATTTAAATATCTACCCATTTTCTTATTTTCTCTTTTTCAAATAAATAAAATTATTATGTGAGATTATACCCAATCGAAGATGTGCTAATTCTTTTTAGTTCTGGCGGTATATGGTGATGTAGGAGGGTAGGGAATCTATTGTCAACGGGGATCTCCCGTAATGCTTCTGGGTAACGATCATGGTTGGGTAGGGTATTGACAGCGAAGGTCGACCGTCATCTGAGACCTCGCCAATCAAGCAGTATGATGAACCTAAGGGTGTCCCATTTTCCCGTCGTTAAAATTTAGTTTCCGATAAATTCACAGTATCTCGTTTTCTCTCTTGCTGTGCCCCAGTTTTGTATCCATCATCCAACCTTTTTAGTTTCAGTTAGGAATCCTAATTAATAAAGTTTATGTAAGGATAGTTTTCCGCCCGCCGCGACCCTTCAACTGACTATCGGTTAAACGTTTGTTCCTCTCTCACCACCTAGGAACCTGCTATGCATGAAATCAGCCATTACCGTAGATTCTACATCTGCCGACATATATTGTTACAAACTTCCGCTCCCTTAGAGTGCCAAACATTTTTTTTTTGCTAATAGTTTTTAATGGAATGCCCAACAACATCATACAAAAGCGCCATCTGACCACGATGGAGAAGTTGAAAATTGCGAAAAATGTTTGCAAAAAAATTTTTTTTGCAAAAATTTGAATCGTTGTTTGGTAGAAGATGCCATCTTTTATATATATGTAAAAAATTAGAAAAATCGGTTTGCCCAATCATGAGAAAATCATCAAAAAGTGAGGAATTTCGAAAAGTGTTGATAGCAATAACTTTGAAAATAATTCGAATTTCGAAAAATTGTTATATATGTATTTTTGTTTAATCGTTGTGAGCCATACTACCAACTTTCATTAAAATACATAGCCGTCGAAAAAATTGTACGTGGCTCAGTTCACAAAATTAAAGTCATATGTAAACAAGTAAGGAAAGCTGTCTTCGGCTGTGCCGAAGGCTAAATACCTTTCATGAATAAGCGTCACGATTTTCACTGTTTGATCCCCAGTACAGCCTGTGTGAATTTAACTTTAGCTCATACCGAAATTATCGGAGCTATCGATTATATGGGGACGATGTGTTATATTGGTCCAATCTCATTGATTTTTAACATCGACATTCCACATTCTAAAATAGCAACATTTACGAAATTTCACGTTCCTACCGATATAATTACAGGAGTTATCTACCAAAATCCGTTTATCGGAACAATCGATTGTATGGGGGCTATGTGAAATATTTATCCCATTTCAATGATTTTCAACATCGATATTTAACATATAAAAATAGCGATGCTTCCCAAATTTCACGTTCCTATGTGTTTAATTACAGGACTTATAGCCCAAAATCCGCTTATCGGAATAATCGATTGTATGGGAGCTATGTGAAATATTTGTGCCATCTCAATGATTTTCAACATCGATATTTCGCATATAAAAATAGCGATACTTCCAAAATTTCACGTTCCTACCTATATAATTACAGGAGTTATCTACCAAAATCCGTTTATCGGAACAATCGATTGTATGGGGGCTATGTGAAATATTTATCCAATCTCGATGATTTTCAACATCGATATTTCACATATAAAAATAGCAATACGTCCAAAATTTCACGTTCCTACGTGTTTAATTACAGGAGTTATAGCCCAAAATCCGGTTATCGGAATAATCGATTGTATGGGAGCTATGTGAAATATTTATCCCATCTCTATGAGTTTCAACATCGATATTTCACATACAAAAATAGCATTACTTACAAAATTTCACGTTCCTACTTGTTTAATTACAGGAGTTATAGCCCAAAATCCGTTTATCGGAATAATCGATTGTATGGGAGCTATGTGAAATATTTATCCCATCTCTATGAGTTTCAACATCGATATTTCACATATAAAAATAGCAATACTTACAAAATTTCTCGTTCCTACGTGTTTAATTACAGGATATAACGCCCAAAATCCGTTTATCGGAATAATCGGTTGTATGGGAGCTATATGTTATATTGGTCCGATCTTGCTGGTTCCGACAAATGATTCCTATATTGGAAAATGGTGGCCGCATACCAAATTTCAGCCAAATATCTCAAAAACTGAGGGACTAGTTTGCGTTCAAACAGACAGACGGACAGACGGACAGACGGACAGACGGACATGGCTAAATCAACTCATCTCGTCATCCTGATCATTTCGGTATACTTATTGATGGGTCTATCTCTTCTTCTTCTCATATTTACAAACATCGGACCAAAGTTATAATACCATTTCATATTCATGAAAGGTATAAAAAGTGCAAAAGAAAAATAAGCGAAAAAAAATCGCTCCAATCATCTTTAACCCCATCACCAATCAAAGACGAGACAGCCAAAGCAGCTAAAGCCGAGGACCAGGCAGAGCCAGCAGCAGCAGCAGCAACAGTACAACGATTCAGTAACTATGTATAAAATATGTATAATTTCATTTACTTTTTCATTTTAAATACCTTTGTATATATACATTTACATTTCCATTACTACTTTGCTATGTTTTCTCTATTTTTCCTACAAGGATCAAACTTACACATTAAATTAACTTTTTCCAAATTCTGTACATAAGGCCATTAGCACACAAATACATTTTTATAAGTACTTTATGAACTTGCTTTTAAAAATAAAATTATTCCTTTTGAAATTTTTTGATTTTTTTGTTGAAAATTTCATGTCTTCTAAACGCTTTCTAAAAAAAAAAAACTTTAATATCTTTTAAATAAATTCAAACTGTTCTAAATACGTTTTTGAAAAAAAAACTTTTGTAAATTTTGATATACCAATCCAACCCATTGTATTATATAAAACATCATATAAATAATAATAATTTGGAACATACTTTTATGTACTGTTTTCTCTTAATTGGAACTTTTACAATGTTACAAAACATTTTACTCGAATTTCCTTACTTATAAAATAAACATAATCAATTTTAAATTTCAAGTGCGTTTGCCGTCGGTAAAAACAATTTATTTTTCCCAAATCTTTCCGAGTTAATAAGGAAATACAGTGCCTACCAATAATATTCGACCAAAACTCGTTAGTTTACAAATCCTAACAAGATTTCAAATAATTTTTACTACAATTACTGCCAACAGTTTTTCTCGCTTTTAAAGCTTCAATGTAACTTAAAGTTTATTTTCAAAAATTTTATTCAAAATTTTTTTTACAATTTCAATTTTCTTTATTTCACAACCACGATTGTTTAAGCGTTCTTATACTGCTACAATATTATCACAAGTCATCTGCGCTACAGTGCCTGCTACGGTATTAGAACCATTTTTTCGAAAAATAAAGTTTTAACAAAATTATTACTTTTACAGTGCCTGTTACCAAAACAACTTATCATCATCATCATTTATTGGCGCTTAACCGCCTAAGCGATTTTGGCCGTTGCTTATCAAAGCACGCATTCATTCCTTTTTAGCGATAACTGACGCCAATTGGAAACCCCAAGGGAGTTCAAGTCATCCTCCACCTGTTGTTCCCATCTCAGTTGAGGCCTCCCCCTTCCTCTGCTGCCGAATTCAGGCGCCGATAGGAAAACCTTCTGTCCTGGAGCTTCTTTGTCCATTCGCATAACATGGCCCAGCCAGCGGAGTCTTTGGGCTTTAATTCGCTGGACTATGGTCAGATCTGCGTAGAGCTCGTACAGCTCATCGTTAAATTTCCTTCGATACTCGCCGTTGGCATCACGGGAAGGACTATAAATGTTCCGGAGAACAAATACTCCAAGGGCCATCTCATCTTCTCTTGACATTGTCCATGAATCTGAGCCATACATCAGGACAGGTATGATGAGAGACTTATAGAGCGTGATCTTTATTCTTCGAGAGAGGACTTTACTTCTCAATTGCCTACTCAGTCCAAAGTAGCACTTGTTGGCAAGAGTGATTCTCCGCTGGATTTCTGGACTGATATTATTTTCGGTGTTGATACTGGTTCCCAAATAGACGAAGTCCCTCACAGTTTCAAACAACTTATTGCCTCTTTATTTTTTCTGCCTATTGAGAAAATATTTTTGAAAAATTTTTACTTTCGAACAAGCCTTAAATAGTTTATTTTTGAGTGTTGCCATAGATGTCAGATTCTGAAAAAGATTTTCAAGACGCCAGCTCAAAGAAACTATCATTTGACGATAGTTCTCCACAAAAAAATTGCATCTCCTTAAACGAAGATTTTCTAGGGTTTAACATCGAATCTAGCTCATCAGACGATAGTAGTACGGTTATTAGAGTAAGTAGCACCGATACAATTTCTAATTTAAACGTTAATGATATAAACATGGCTACAATCGAAGATATGACGCAAGCTAAACCACACGAAATGGCCGTGGAGCAAACAATCAAAGTTTGTAGACTTAATAGCAGATCAGACATGGTAAAATCCATACTAGCTTCATCTACCTTCACCGATTCGAAAGACGTTGTCGCGAAAATGGTAATAGAAAGGGAAAATGAGGTCAAAGAAAGACAAGTTTTAGCGTTTCGTTCTCGACCAATAAGAGCAAACAATCTCAAAGGAAATTTTCGCGGTAACACTTACAGATACAATAATAATAATTTTCGATACTGTAACACAAATAGGCAAGGTAGTAGTTCACATTATAGAGGAAATAACAATTACAATAGAGGAAATAACAATTACAATAGAAGAGGTAACAATTATGGTAACAGGTCTAGTAACAATAATAGACCAAATACAACTAATAGAAATAACAATGGTTCGAGTTCAAACAATAGAAATACTGCTAATGTCCGTAATTTAAACGCCGAAGCCCCTCAGGCGCGAACACTGAGGGAGCAGGAGTAAGCAATTCTATAAAACAATCAATTTACTGTCTAAACTTAAACTATTCGGATTTTATCGAGGTCAACTGTTCAGACTCCGATAAAACATGCACATTTTTAGTCGATTCCCAAGCAGACATATCAGTCATTAAAATCTCCGGTTTAACAAGCAAGGCAATTATAAATTACAACAATATTATCAATATCACGGGTATAACTTCCGATACAGACTTAATAGTAGCGAACACCTTAATTTCACACACTCTTCACGTTGTTGATGACAATTTCAATATACCATCAGACAGTATACTCGGAAAAGACTTCCTTAAAACCAACAAATGCATAATCAATTACGCTAATGACACAATTCAAATTTATCACGGGGCAAAAAAGCTTAAAGTTTCAATTTTACATAGTACATCCAGTAATAGTTTAGCGATTCCAAGATGTGAAGTTTTTCGAATTTTTAATTTGGGTAGTTCCAAAAATCCAGCCAAATGCATAGTTAATACAAATAATCCAATTTTGAAAATTATCAACACTATAGACAAAGTAAAATATGTAAAAAATTTCAACATTAAAACTGAAGATATTAGTAATTTTAACATCTATAAAATAAATAAAGCTTCAAATAATCCTGAACGGCTAGAAGAATTAAAATCAATTTTGATAAAACAGATGCCCACGTATGCAAGTGATCAGCTAATTCATTTGTGTCTAAAGTATCCTGATGTATTATAGGCAGGCAACCTAAACCTGTTAGGTAAAGTCCACAGATCTAGCATGATCTGTATAAGCGGTGCGTTGAGAACAACGCCCAACGAAGCTCTCCAGGCCATTCTTGGCATTTTGCCACTGGAAGGGTACCGGGCAGCGGCAGCATCGGCTCTGCGTCTAAGGGAAGCTTCCGGCTGGGGCGCAGGGACTACTGGACACTCCGGTATTCTGGATTCTTACAGCTTTCTCCCTCCGAGTACGGACCGTTGTGCAACCACAACAGTCGGAGATAGCTGGTTCAGAATAAACATTCCCAGCAGGGAAGACTGGGAGAGGACGGATCGGTGTCCTGCTACTAAGGGCGGAATTTCCATATACACCGACGGTTCGAAGTTGGACGGCAGAGTTGGAGGAGGGATTTATTCCAAGGATCTGGACCTTGAGCTTTCCTTCAGACTGCCTGATCATTGCAGCGTCTTCCAGGCAGAGGTCTCAGCAATCATGGACGCCGCGGCTTGGATAGGGCAACACGCTATCGGACAGAATATCGTTATTTTCAGCGATAGCCAAGCGGCAGTCAAATCCCTTGGCTCTTACTTGTTCAACTCTGAACTGACGCTCAGCTGTCGTCGATCTCTTCAGGAGATGGCCCAAAAGAACCGCGTGAGCCTCACATGGGTCCCGGGACACAGGGACATTGAGGGAAACTGTAGGGCAGACGAACTTGCTAGGCAGGGCACGACCAAGCAGGTTCTTCAGGATAAAGAACGCTTAGGTATGCCCTTTGCCACATGCAAGCTAATGCTGAAGGAGCATACACTCCGACAAGCCAATGAAAGATGGCTTTTATCGCCAGGGTGCCGAGTATCCAAACAATCCTGGCCAAGGTGGGATATTAAAAGATCTAAATATATTTACACCCTAAGAAGAAGGGATATATCTATATTAATAGGGGTTTTAACCGGGCACTGCCTTATTGGAAGGCACGCAGCAAGGCTGGGTGTACCCTACCGACGATGCTGTAGGAGTTGCAAAGATGATGAGGAGGAGGAAACGGTGGAGCATCTCATCTGCAACTGCCCGGCTTTAAGCGGCGCGAGAAGGCGCTTTTTCGGAGTTCCCTTCCTGGATAGCCTACGCCAGGTAGCGGAGCTGGACATAAAGGACTTGATGGCTTTCATCAAGTCATCTAAATGGTTCGAGGAGGTGTAACGGTGTCGGTTTTAGGAGTGTCAGCCCCGGGATTCTGCTATGTGGAGAGTCCCAATAGCACTGGGATTTTCCATATGGCTGGGTCCCGGGACTGACTTTCCTAGTGTTGATGGTATCACAACGGGCCTTTTAATACCGGCCTAGGTGTGCCTTTGCGGCAGCCACTTCAACCTAACCTAACCCTATCCTGATGTATTTGCCCTTGAAACAGACTTAATGACCTTAAATAACTTCTATGAGCAAAAACTAAGACTTTCCGACCAGACACCTGTATATATAAAAAACTATAGGTTGCCTTATTCGCAACGTACAGAAATTAACAACAAGTAGACAATTTACTGCAAAATGATCTAATCGAGCACAGCTACTCAAACTATAACAGCCCGCTTATATTAGTACCAAAAAAAGACCCAAGCGGACAAAAGAAGTACCGAATGTGTGTTGATTTCCGAGCAGTTAACAAAAAATTAATTGCTGACAAATTCCCACTAGCGCGTGTAGATGACATATTAGATAACCTTGGTCGTGCGAAATATTTTTCTACGTTAGATTTATACTCTGGTTTTCATCAGATTCCATTACACAAGGACTCAAGAGACATCACCTCTTTAGGCACTGATCGTGGTGCTTTCCGATGGAATTCAGATTGAATGTCGCACTTAATTCTTTTTCTAGAATGATGTCCATTGCTTTCTCCGGTATTTCTCCAAGCGAAGCCTTTTTTTTGTAAATACCAAATAATTTAATATACCTTTATCTACTTCCTAAATATGAAACTGGAATAATCATTATAAATTTTAAAATATAAACAACACAAACAAAAACAAAAAAAAAAAAAATTCTATTTTTATTTTCAAATATATTAGTATTAAATACTTAATTTATCAGAAATGAAATAATAAATTACTATTTATTTTTACTATTAAAAAAAAAAATTTTTTGTAAATACTTTGTCTATTAATAATAATTCTGTAATCAATAAACTATTACTAATTATTCGTAACTCAAAAATTATCTTTATGAATTTTTTCTAAGATGTAAACCTTTACTTAGGTTAGGTTCAAGTGGCTGCCGCAGAGCCGCAGAGGCACACTTAGGCCAGTTTTGAAAGGCCCGTTGTGATACCACCAACACAAGGAAAGTCAGTCCCGGGACCCAGCCATATGGAAAATCCCTGAGTTGTTGGGATTTTCCACATAGCAGAATCCCGGGACTGACACTCCTAAACCAACACCGTTACTCCTCCTCGAACAACTTAGATGACTTTATGAAGCCCATCAAGTCCTTTATGTCCAGTTCCAAGATCTGGCTTGGGCTATCCAGGAACGGAACTCCCAAAAAAGCGCGTTCTCGCGCCGCTTAAAGCCGGACAGTTGCAGATGAGGTGCTCCACTGTTTCCTCCTCCTCATCATCTTTGCAACTCCTGCAGCATCGTCGGTAGGGCACACCTAGCCTTTCTGCATGCCTACCAATGAGGCAGTGACCGGTTAATACCCCTATCAATATGCAGATTTCCCTCCTAGTTAGGGCATAAATGCGTCTAGACCTTTTAAGATCCCATTTTGGCCAGGTTTGTTTCGATATGCGACACCCTGGGGATGGCAGCCATCTTTCGTTGGCTTGACGGAGTGTGTGCTCCTTCAGCATTAGTTTGCATGTGGGAAACGGCATACCTAAGCGCTCTTTATCCTGAAGAACCTGCTTGGTCGTGCCCTGCCTGGCAAGCTCGTCTGCCTTACAGTTTCCCTCAATGTCCCTATGTCCCGGGACCCATATGAGGTTTACGCGGTTCTGTTGGGCCATCTCCTGAAGAGATCGACGACAGCTGAGCGTCAAGGGATTTGATGGCCGCTTGGCTATCGCTGAAAATAGCGATATCTTCTCCGATAACACGTTTGCTTAACCAGGCCGCGGCGTCCAGGATTGCCGAGACTTCCGCCTGGAAGACGCTACAATGATCAGGTAGTCTGAAGGAGAGGGAGAAAGCTGTAAGATTCCAGAATTCTGGAGTGTCCAATAGTACCCACAGCCCAACTGGAGGTTTCTCTTAGGCGCAGAGCTGATGCCGCCGCTGACCGAAACCCTTCCAGATCAAGTGGCAAAATGCCCAGAATGACCTGGAGGGCTTCGTTGGGCGTTGTCCTTAGCGCACCGCTTATACAGAGCATATTGGATCTATGGACTTTCCGCAACAGATTCAGGTATGTTGCCTTGCTCAGCGCAGGCCACCATACGACGACTCCATAAAGCATGATTGGGCGAATGATGGCCGTGTAGATCCAACTGCATACTCTAGGGCTGAGCTCCCATTTTTTGCCAATGGCTCTTTTGCATGTGTAAAGAGCGATGCAAGCTTTCTTCTGGCGCTGAAGAACATTCTCCTTCCAATTCAATTTCCTGTCCAGAACTATGCCTAGAAACTTGGCCTTATCCGACAAGCCCAGGCGCGTGCCATCTAGTTCTGGTAGGCTTAGTGGCGGTATGCTGGGTTGATACTAAGTCCGCAGCGAGAGGACCAACCTTTACTTAGAAAAAAATATTTTTATATTTGAATGAATGAAAACGGGGGTTGAATTTAATAAAATTCATTCATTCAAAACAACTTACATCATCTGGGTAAAAAAGAGTTAGTCAAGATTGATCACCTTGGCAAACTCTTCTTTTCCCAAGGGGGATGATGTAATGCGAAAACATAAAGTGTAAATATATTGTAATGTGAAAACATAAAGTGTAAATGTATCATAAGAGTTTTACTTTGTACCTAAGCTTTCAAACTGTTCATCTATGACAATAGTTATTCAGCAGCACAACCGCAGCCAACTTAAGGATAATTGATATAGATAAGTTGACTGGGCAGAGAATGCACTTTAGATAAGTTGCAGCGACTGCGAAAGAGTTAAGGGTCAGTTACATAAAGCTTTATTTTGACTTTACCTCAAACTCTGACTTTGACAGAAAAGTTCAGTATACGTGTTTAAACGAAGCATGGCAAATTGGAGACCTCAAAGTTGAAGCAAGGTTAAAATTTGGCAAAATCTCAAATTTTGCTTGCTTTGACAATCAGATGTGGATGACTTTGCTTTAATTAAAGAATAAAAAGTTGGAGGAAATAATAATTAATTCGTTTTTTCTCTATTAAATTAATAAATGAACCAAAACAGTATGAATGCAAAGAAATAAATAACGAAAACAATTGTATAAAAGAGAAGCGTCAAGGCGTTCATTGTAGCATACCTCTGAAGTTTGATACAAAGTTTTGAGGTAGCAAATGTCAGGCGAGGTTAACAAAGCTTTATGTATTCGACCCTTTAGTTTGGTGTGAGATATTTAACTGGCAGGTTGTGCGCACGCAAAGTAAATTAACTTATAATTGTGAACGTTAAAAATATAACGCTTATAAATATTAAAACTAAAAAGTATTGTGTTGAGTTTTATTTAAAAGTAAGGATGGTGCCCCCTCCGAACCTGGGATCGAATACGGATCCATTATACTGCTCCCTGCTGATGCTTTCCTTCGGTTGATTGGACCGACTTTCGATGTAGGTAATCTCACCGGTTATCGGTCATGATGATTTTCTCTTTTTATTTTTAACTGTTTTCAACTTTTCCTGTTGTTCAATAAACCAAACAATTTTTTAAGATTTTTTTCGAAGCATACCATTTTTTTCAAAACTAGTTTTTTCTAAGCTTAAATTCTTCACCCAACTTTTATTAATTTTTTTGTTTCAAATCTATTTTTGTTCAACGCTTATTTTTTTCTTATTTCAAAACTTGTTTTTAATTTTTCAAAACCCTTTTCTTTTCAGACCTTTTTTTCAATTTATTATTCAGACAGAACCTTTTTATACCTTTCATGAACATGAAATGGTATTATAACTTTGGTCCGATGTTTGTAAGTATGAGAAGAAGAAGAGATAGACCCATCAATAAGTATACCGAAATGATCAGGATGACGAGATGAGTTGATTTAGCCATGTCCGTCTGTCTGTCTGTCTGTCTGTCTGTTTGAACGCAAACTACTCCCTCAGTTTCTGAGATATTTGGCTGAAATTTTGTATGCGGCCACCATTTTCCAATATAGAAATCATTTGTCGGAACCAGCAAGATCGGACCGATATTACATATAGCTCCCGTACAACCGATTATTCCGATAAACGGATTTTGGGCTATAACTCCTGTAATTAAACACCTAGGAACGTGAAATTCCGTAAGTATTGCTATTTTTATATTTGAAATATCGATGTTGAAAATCATCGGGATGGGATAAATATTTCACATAGCTCCCATACAATCGATTGTTCCGATAAACGGATTTTCAGCTATAACTCATGTAATTAAACACTTAGGTACGTGAAATTTTGTAAGTATTGCTATTTTTATATGTGAAATATCGACGTTGAAAATCATCGGGATGGGATAAATATTTCACATAGCTCCCATACAATCGATTGTTCCGATAAACGGATTTTGGGCTATAACTCCGGTAATTAAATACCTAGGAACGTGAAATTTTGGACGTATTGCTCTTTTTATATGTGAAGTATCGATGTTGAAAATCATTGAGATGGGATAAATATTTCACATAGCTCTCATACAATCGATTATTCCGATAGACGGATTTTGGGCTCTAACTCCTGTAATTAAACACCTAGGAACCTGAAATTTTGGACGTATTGCTATTTTTATATGTGAAATATCGATGTTGAAAATCATCGAGATGGGATAAATATTTCACATAGCCCCATACAATCCATTGTTCCAATAAACGGATTTTGGTAGATAACTCCTGTAGTTTTATAGGAACGTGAAATTTCGTAACTATTGCTATTTTAGAATGTGGAATGTCGGTGTTAAAAATCAATGAGATTGGACCAATATAACACATCGCCCCCATATAATCGATAGTTCCGATAATTTCGGTATGAGCTTAAGTTAAATTCACACAGGCTGTACTGGGATCAAACAGTGAAAATCGAGACGCTTATTCATGAAAGGTATTTAGCCTTCGGCACAGCCGAAGACAGCTTTCCTTACTTGTTTTCCTTTTATTTTTTTTTGTGGTTTAAAACAAAATTTATTTTTTGTTTCAACGCTTCATTTTTTTGTTCAAAAACAAGGTCTTCATTTCGCCACATTTTCAAATTCATTATAAAAAGTTAAATTTTTCTTTTTTTTCTTTTCCACGCACCAAGCTTTTTGTTCAGTTATCACATACTTTAAGTTAAACCGATCATTTAAAAAAACTACATTTTATAAATTTTTATTTTAAGTTAAACCGATCATTTAAAAAACTACATTTTATAAGTTTTTATTTTTATTTTCACGGCGCGCGTCCGGCTGGTTTTGATCTCCGACATCAACAGTCATAGCCTTCCTCAAATGTCTTTCTCCTAAGCTAGGTTTCTACCGCTATCCCGCTATTTCCAAAAAAAAATTATTTACGAACTATTTTCCTTTCAAAAAAAATTGTATTCCTCTCCTAACATATTCAAACATATCCTTGCTTCATGCCCTTACCTTCACAAAACCATTCATCTCCTTCTTCCGGACAAATTTGATACCTTTATCACAGTGCCAATCTCGCTGTTGTCTTTCTGTTACAAACTGTTCCCACTATTCGCTCGAAATCAGCGTCTTCGAAATCAAGTAACATGTTCGAATTCGCTCACCCGCTGTTAACGTACGCTCTCTACATATTAAAATCCAAGGTAATAATTTTTAGAACACTCACACAATCAAAGGATGTGAATAACACTTTGGCTGGCACATCCATCTCCAACCTCCCAAAACAGGTTGTTTGATCTTGCTTATTGGGATAAGCATTAGCAAACGACCTCAACTCAGATATTTGTGGGCCAGAAACTCATAAGCACGTATTTCGAATATGAAGTCCAATAGCTACCATAGATCTTTCGCGTGGCAAGTTCCTACGACCTTGCCACTTAGGTCCTCCAACTCGTAGTAGCATGATCCTCTGATGGCCTTCACTTTTAGCTTCATTGATTGAGCGATTCACTCTCTCTGAGACATTGGATTGGGGCGAATAAACAGCGCTGGTTATATGTGAAACGCCAAATTTCATCAAGAATCCCTCAAACTCCTTACCTTGAATTGGCTACCATTATCAGTTATTACGCTTTCTGGAGTCCCAAAACAATCAAACACATTTTCTTTTAAATAGTCAATTATCAACTTTGATGTACATTTTTTCAGCGGTTTTAGGAATACAAACTTGGTCAGGTGATCGGGAATAATAAACAGACCAATGTTACCTCTCTTTGACCGCGGAAATGGTCCTATCAAGTACATATATAGAGTTTGGAACGGTCTATCAGGAACAATTTGTTGTCATTGTTTAGTTTGAGACTTAGATGTTTGACAGTTTTCGCAGTTTTGTATGTGGTCCGAATTTGAGCAACCATTCCAGGCCAATAGAACTTCCGCCGACCTGGTCATGTGCCGCTGAAATTAATTGTTGGCGTAGTTCGGTTGGCACATATAACTTCCACGCATGGTCATCGGTATCAGTGTTACCAGTAGCAAAGCCTGTGCGATGTAGATGTCCGTCGATGACCTGAAAGTCGGGTAAGTTCGAGTTCTGAAACCGAAGTTTTAGATCTTCGTATTCGGGCGAGCTGAAAGCATCGGAGCTTGAATTAATTTCGGGTAAAACGCTTAGTTCTAGTTCATTATCTTCCGTTTCTGGCGTATCTTCATATATTCGCGATAAAGCATATGCGACCACGTTTTCGCTTCCTTTCTTATGCTCAATCGTGAAATTAAATGAGCCACTGTAAACTCGCGTGGTCGGTCACCACCTTAAATTTCATTCCTTCGATATACATACGAAATTTTTTTATTGCTAACACCACGGCTAGACACTCCAGCTCGTTAACTGAGTAATTACGCTGTGCCTTATTCAGCTTCTTTGACATATAAGCTATGGGTCGCTCTTGGCTATTATCCTCTTCTTGCAACAGACATGCCCCCACACCTACTTGACTTGCATCGCATTTTAATATAAACGGTTTATTGTAATTTGGGTAAATTAACACTGGGGCGGAAGCTAGCTTTCTTTAGAGATCATCAAACGCTTTCTGTGCATTTGGATTCCATGCTAATTGTTTTTTCTTGGACAGTAGCTTAGTTAAATGGAAAGTCGTTGAGGAGTAATCGTCGACGAATCGTCGATACCACCCGGTCATGCCGAGAAATTTTCGAAGTTGGCGTACAGTCTTTGGAACAGGGTAGGTGTCAATCGCAGCAATCTTTTCTTGGTCTACCTGGAGAGTTCCGTTTCCCACTGTAAAACCTATATAGTTGACTTGGCTTAGACACAATTTACTTTTTTGTATGTTGATTGTCAAGCCAGTTTTTCGCAATAATGTGGAGACTTCGGACAAGTGAACTAAGTATTTATTAAATGATGATGATACTACCAATTAATCATCTAAGTACACTAAAACATGAGTTTTTAAGCTATATGGTATCACTTTGTCCATCAGTCTACACATGGTTTGTGGCGCGTTGCACGATCCAAAAGGCATACTTTTGAATCGGTACAGTGGCCTGTTAGGGACGGTAAAGGCAGTATTTTCTCGTGATTGCTTTTCAAGACCGGAATACATCTTTCAAATCAATCTTGGAAATGCAATGAACGGGAGGAAGCCTACTTAGCAATCCCTCCATATTTGGGATATGCATTCTTCAACGTCACCTCCTTTAATTTCCGCGAATCTATACAGAAACGGACCTATACGGGTTTCACAATTAAAACTACTGTCGAAGACCATGCTGAGCTAGGAGCTTCTTCTATAACTCCTAGTGCCAACATTCTATCTACTTCTTGGCACAACAACTTTTCGACGTCCGGAGATATGGGGTAATGTCGTTGTTTAATGGGCTTCGCATCACCTGTGTCGATCACATGTTCCACTACCCCGGTCAAACCCAGTCCATATCTCTCAAAGCGTGGAAATGAATCCACTAACACCTCAAGTTGTCTCTGTTGTTGAGAATTCAAGGATACAGCGTCACTATAATCATTCTCAATCTCACTTACACGATTGCATTGAGAATCGAGCTTTACCCTAATTCCAAATTCATCCCAGAAGTCCATACCGCATATGGCTGACTGTGAAATCGACGGAACTATCAGAAATTCTACATCTTTATTTTGCCCATTATAGCCTACCGGTACTCCAGCTACACGGCTTATAGGTTGTCGTTGGCCATCTGCTGGTTTTACATAGCCATTACCACCTAGTGCATTTGTCTTCTTAGCTAATATGGCTTTCGCCAGCTGGCCTCCTATCATGCTTTTAATTGCCCCGCTGTCTAACAAAGCTAATACTTGCTCGTCGTTAATACATATCTGTATAAAGGGTCTATTTTCGGAAGTTTTATATGCAATCGTCGAGATAATGAATTTTCGCAAACCCTTTTTTATTTCCCAAAAGTTTTTCATTCGTCACGTTGAACGAGAAACCATTTTCGGAGGTATGGAAAAGATTTCAGCACGTCGCTGTTTGTAATGGGCTAGTTGAACATGAAATGGTTTTATTGGGTTTAATTTTGGTAAAATAGGTGAATCTCTGAAAGGGGGGTGATGGGATTAGTCAGAATTTGAATGTTTCTTACATCCGAGGCTGTTGGTGCGGATTTCCTCGTTGGCGGACATCCTGATTCCCGTTTTCCGTTCTCCTACTACATTGCTGGAAAATAGGCTTGTATGTGTCTAGTTTTCCGCAACCATAACAAAATACTCGACGCACTGGGTTTGTGCAGTCTTGGTACCTATGGCCCCTATCGTCACAATTACAACACTTGAAGTTTTCCGTTGACATTTCAGCGATGGATGCGTTATCCGTAAGGTCCTGGTCATAAGTTCCTTCCGCTACTTCGGATAAGATACCACCGCTAACACTACCAAAACTGAATGACGTGCACCTGAACCTGGCTGACAAAGCCAAGTTCTTAGGCACAGTTCTGGATAGGAAACTAACCTGGAAGGAGAATGTTCTTCAGCGCCAGAAGAAAGCGTGTATTGCACTCTACACATGCAAAAGAGCCATTGGAAAGAAGTGGGGGCTCAGCCCCAAAATATGCAAATGGATCTACACCGCAATCATTCGACCAATCATGCTCTATGAAGTTGTGGTATGGTGGCCTGCGCTGAGCAAGGCAACAAACCTTAATCTGCTAGGTAAAGTACACAGATCTTGCATGATCTGTATAAGCGGTGCGTTAAGAACAACGCCCAATGAAGCACTCCAGGCCATTCTTGGCATTTTGCCACTCGATCTGGAAGGGCACCGGGTAGCAGCAGCATCGGCTCTGCGTCTAAGGGAAACGTCCGGCTGGGGCGCAAGCACTACTGGACACGCCTGTATTTTGGGATCCTATAGCTTTCTTCCGCTGAGCACGGATCGTTGTGCGACCACAACAGTTGGAGATAGCTGTTTTAAAATCAACATTCCCAGCAGGGAAGAATGGGAGAGCACGGATCGGAGTCCCGCCCCTGATGGCGGCACTTCCATTTATACTGATGGCTCGAAGTTAGACGGTAGAGTTGGAGGAGGGGTTTATTCAAAGGATCTGAACCTTGAGCTCTCCTTCAGACTACCTGATCACTGCAGTGTCTTCCAGGCTGAAGTTTCAGCAATCATGGACGCCGCGGCTTGGATAGGCCAACACACTATCGGACACGACATTTTTATATTCAGCGACAGCCAGGCGGCCATCAAATCCCTTGGCTCTTATTCGTTCAACTCTGAACTGACGCTCAGCTGTCGTCGATCTCTACAAGAGATGGCCCAACAGAATCGCGTGAACCTCACATGGGTCCCGGGGCATAGGGACATTGAGGGAAATTGTAGGGCAGACGAACTTGCGAGGCAGGGCACGACCAAGCAGGTTCTTCGGGATAAAGAGCGCTTAGGTATGCCGTTTGCCACATGCAAGCTTATGCTGAAGGAGTACACACTCCGCCAAGCCAACGAAAGATGGCTGCAATCTCCAGGATGCCGGATATCCAAAGAAACCTGGCCGAAATGGGATCATAAAAGATCAAGACAAATTTATGCCCTAAGGAGAAGAGAAATCTCCATATTAATAGGCGTATTGACTGGGCACTGCCTCATTGGTAGGCACGCAGAAAGACTTGGTGTGCCCTACCGACGATGCTGTAGGAGTTGTAAGGATGATGAGGAGGAGGAAACGGTGGAGCACCTCATCTGCAACTGCCCGGCTTTAAGTGGCGCGAGAATGCGCTTTTTGGGAGTTCCCTTCCTGGTTAGCCTACGCCAGGTCACGGAGCTGGACATAAAGGACCTGATGGCCTTCATCAAGTCATCTAAATGGTTCGAGGAGGAGTAACGGTGTCGGTATAGGAAAGTCAGTCCCGGGATTTTGCTATGTGGAGAATTCCGTTAATACCGGGATTTTCCATATGGCAGGGTCCCGGAACTGACTTTCCTAGTGTTGGTGGTATCACAACGGGCCTTTTAATACTGGCCTAGGTGTGCCTCTACGGTAGCCACTTGAACCTAACCTAACCTACTTCGGATATATTACGTCTGACTGGGAGACTTCGGGTTGGATGGTTAGTCACCACACAGGCCATGAAATTTTCATGCTGGTGATATTCTCTTCGGAGAATCGATAAATTGGCAATGTCTAAATGTAATATTTCATACCTAAGATCAGGCTTTAAATTCCTAACCATGGTTTCAATAAGGTCCTGATCTGCCATGGGGAAACGCAAACGATCATTCATAGCAAGTATCTCGTCCAAAAATGTATCAAATGGTTCGTAGGGTCGCTGCTTTCGGCGACGTATATTTTCTTTCCTATCGTAGTCACTCAACTGATCTTTACATTTCTGCCGCAAACCTTCACATAACTCCCCCCAATCTAGTCGTTCGGTTTGACGGTGATGTCGCCAAAACCATGCTTCGGTATTTTCACTAAACATCATACATATGTACATATCGGCATAAAACGTTGAAGTCGCCGTTCAAGGACTGACGTGTTAGCGCATTAACACGATATATAAAGTCTTCAACAGACATATCATTTGGTTTGCCTGTGAAGCGTACATAGTTGGAAATAATGTTGGAAATTTTGTTAGCCTGTAACTCGCTGTCCCGGGGAAGGGATCCACTGTCACGGTACGGTCGGTTGGGATTCTCCTCCGGATCATGCATCGGCATTTCCTGTGGCCAATCCCTTGGTTCGAAGGGCGAAGCATTTTTTCCAAAGAAAAAAAAGCAATACCAGAAATGGATTTCTCGACATTAAAAACCCTCAGATTCACATAAAGAATGATATTTGAATTTGAATGTATAAAATTTGTTTTGTAAAATTCATAAAACAAATTAAAATAAAAGAAATTTTCATAAACGATATAATATCGATACAAGTTTTGCTTAAATGCACCTCCCATTCCCTTAATTTTCAACGCTGAGCTGTTTAGTAACTGTATTTGCTGTTAGAGAAAGTCTAATTTCATAAATTTCTGGAACAAACGGTCGATTTTCGAAAAAAAATGGATTTAGAACCCTAAAAAAAAGAGCGAAAGCGCCCTCTTGCGGACGTCAAACGAAAAAATTAATACCGGAAATGGATTCCTCGACCCCAAAAACCCCCAGATGCACATAGAGAATGATTTTTGTTAGTTTCAGCACAGCTTTTTAGCAAGGGAATCACTTTTTGAAGAAAAGAAAAAATTTGATCGAAAAAACTGCTAGCTCGAAATTTATGTTAGACCTATAGTTTCTTTGGCAAAAATGCTTGAAATGATCCAAATAACCATAATTACCATGGGCCCCTGTGAATTTTTTTGGGTCCATACAAATCGACCCGCACTAATGTGTATATATATTTTTCAATACCAAAAGCTAAGCAATTATAACCGGATATAGTCACCGTTACAAGAATTTCTTCTCAACAAAATGGTTTAAGATAAACAAAATTTAAATAAATATTTGGTTATTCTTTTATCAAAAAAAGTTCAATATGTTTGTTCAACATAGTTGCCACATATTAGGACTTACGTAGGGCAAGTACATTAATATCAGGGCCGGTTGACTCCAACCTGGAAATGGTATGACAACTGAAAACAAAATAAACTAACTCTTCCCCAAATTCAAGTTCAGCTATTTGGCGAGTATTAAGTCAACGACTTAATAATCTCTAACCGCCTAAACCCGTATTGCATATAAAAATTGATGAGGTGAACATGCGAGTAATCCGCCGAGGTAACCCAGTAGAAAAAATCAAAAATCTCAGCAATTTATAAAAAGTTAACTACAAAATCTGTGATTATCACTTTTGTCGGGTATGACTTCGACATACGCCAAACGTCATAAAAATCTCCGAATAAAAGCAAATAAAAATCTACAAATTCTCTTATATAGTTTATGAGGTGGGTTTTGTCGAAGGCTGAGGTAAACTCAGTCTGTCCAAGGTCAGCAGAGGTCCCACCCACCCAATAATAACACGCCATTTGTGTATTAAAATCGAACACACATACACACGGCCTTAAGGCGTCGAGGAGAAGCAGCTTTCCGTGTAGGCACGGACGGACTAGTGACCGGAGAGCAGCAGCAGGTGGCGAACAGCTGAGCTGTGATAAAGAACGGCGTCACAATAATCTAGCGGCGGAGCGTGGCGGCCGGAAGGCAGCAACAGGTGGCCAGGAGCTGAGCTGTGATAAGGGGGGCGACGTAACAACAAGCTAGCGGCGGAATGACTCAATTGGCAAGCGGCGGTTGGACAGCGGAAGTAACGCGGCGGAGGGCGTGCCAGTATCGGAGCAGCGGTATTCGGCGGGAGACTATTGGGCGGATAAGACGGAGCGGGTCAATAGGCGGGGAGTATACCTGTTCGGTTCTGCTAGTTGATGGTGCTACTCCTCCAGGGACGGTAATGAAAGACGGGGTATCCTACAACGAGACTAGAGTGAATCTATTAGGATGGTAGCACGCTTTAAATAGGTGGCTGTATGGAGGGCAGAGTTGTACCAGCTAGGACTCGCAGGCCGATCAGAGAGCCAAAGAAGGCGAGGCGTGCACCCTAAAGGCACAGCACCATCCCCCTTGGCCACCCATCGGTCTGCTCCAGAGCCAGAGCTAAGTGGAAATCGGCACGCCGCCGGAGCAGCACGATCTTTTCCCTTAGCTAGTCGATGGAGCGAGAAAGCCACAAAGGCAACGACTCCATCACCGAGCTCAAAGCACAACTGCTCCCCGTCAACCCGCAACCCGTCCCACAGGCAGGGTCAGAGCCAAGTGGAACGTCAATACGCCGCCGAAGCGGCATGACTATTCCACTTGGCTAGCCAGCGGAGCGAGAAAGCCCAAAAGGCAACGACTGCCGCTGACTCACCTAGAGTGAATGATTTTGTTTTGCACAAAAACTCCTTTATATACGGGGGTGGTTATAGAGCTGTCGAGAATTCTACCACTTGCCATGGTGTATTGCTGAAACGTTTGCATTGGTTGCTGGTGATCGCCACGCCATTGTTGCTATGTATCAGCTGTAGCCATGGATCAGCTGATTAGCGTGTCGCGAAGTTTTAGCATGCTTTTAGGCGCTAGTGGAGTTAGTTACAGTATGTACAGTATACGTTACAGTCCCCTCCCACTTCGGGTGACGGTAAGCTGTGGTACGAAGTGTGAGCGCGAGGCGCGGCCTACGCGTTGTATGAAAATTTTCCGGTCTGGCCGGTGTGTGTGCATATCTTTATTAAACAGAGTCATTCCATCTTACATCTATTTTACAATTCCATTATCATTACAATTCAAAGTTATATCTATTTATATATTTAGACATTATTACAGCGAAAATTAGAATTACAATTCAGTGAAAAATACATGCTTAAAATAATGTTGACTTCTCCACGAGTTTGACTGTTAGGTGCTCACTTCGGATGCTGACGTGTCTGCATTGGCGGCGTCTAGTACCTTAACCCGCGCTATTGCCCTTCCTCATGGCTGGGTTAGTGGGCCGTAAAAAATGTGTATTCGTGGCTTGTCATGGGGCCACAAGGGGGCCTCCATGGTCGGTTTCTATAAGAGGATCGGTTGTGGTGAATCTGGCAGTGCTGGCGGTGGCTCTACTGGTACTATCCCCTCCGTTCGCACTTCCTGCGATGTGGTACAATTGCGGTCGATATTTATTTCTGCCGCCGATGCTAGCGTCGATTCGTGCTGCACAGTGTTCATTGCAAAAACTACTTGTGGATTTTCTTGATCACACGTGCGGTGTTCCTTCTTTGGTCGTTGTGCCGTCATTGTCTTTATGACCCGGTTCACCCACTCTGTAGGATTTTTGTGCGGTGTGTATGCGGTGGTGAATTTGTGATCAGTTCCGTGATCGCTAAGCACTGTTATTAGTGCTTTGGACAGTTCGATCCTTCCTTCGGCCAATAGTTTGTTGGCTTCTTCATCGATGATTTGTTGCATGGCTGGATTTCATTGTTTCAACGGTCGGTTGTGCTTTAGTGTGGTCACAGGTTCGGCGGCGGTATTAGTTCCGTTGATCCCACTGAAACGCTTTCGGCGTTTCGCTAAAAAATTTTCCAGCTTAGCATGTCGGTCGTGGGTTAATTGCTCACTTGAGCTAAGCGTGCATGACCTGACGAGTTCGTCGGCTCTCTTGGTTAGGGTAGCATCAAGCCTTTTTCCATCAAGAGTAAGAACGGCTTGTCTATCCCGTAAGAAATTCATTCCCAGAGTCATTTTTTCGGTGAGGTTTGGAATGACAGACAACAGCGTGTTGGTTGCTCTACCATTATACCATGCTCTGACATGGTAGGCGTTTGAACTGTAAACGCATGTTTGGTCCGCCAGTTGGATGTTTCGTGTACTGAGGTCTGGTTGGATCTTGTGTGCTTCCAGATGCTTCCTTATTGAGTCATCGGCATATGACAGCGTGGCGCCAGTACCCAGTAGCGCTCGTACGCTCATGCCATCGAGGGTAACTTGAATGTAAAAACGGCCATCTCTTAGCACTTTGTCAGGAGAATTGAGCTGGCGGGCGGGTGGTTTCGTTGGAGTTAGCGGATGGGCGGTTTGTATTTGGTCTCGGTTCTGTATTTTCGGTGCAGGACTGAATGCATTTCTGGTAGCAGGTTTGATGTTGGATTTGTTGGCCCGATCACAAGGGCAATCTCTCGAAATTACGTCGTCCTGACCGCATTTGGAACAAAAAATTCTACTGGTTCCTCTGCATTGAAACCGGTGGTGCCCACGCTCCTTACAGCGCCAGCAGCACGCTTTGCTATCGTACTCTTCTTGCATTTGGTGTAGGCTATGGACTACCACCTTTCCTTGCTTGGCTTCCTCTTCTTTGAGCAATTCATACTCCTCGGTTAATTCTATCAATTCGTCAATGGTCTTGAACTCACCACGCTTGACAAAGAGGCGGCATTCCACGCGTAAACCATCGTATATGCGTTCCAGGTGGTCCTCCTTGCACATGGTTGGATGTTGTCGGATGAGAGTCTGTAGCGCGGGGATATAGTCCTTGGTCTTTTCTCGGACTTGTTGCTTTCGCTGCCGGATGGTCTCCTCCAGATGGCGAAGGTGTCATTGAGGTAGAAAAACCTTCCGTATCCCCTCTCGAAAGTCGACCCAGTTATGTATTTGTTGTTTGCGGATACGGTACCATTGGAGTGCTTTTTCACGTAATAGTTCAGAAAGAGTTTGGAGGAGTCGGTCGGCGGGGATGCGGTAACATTCAGGTAGTTCCTCGACTCTCTCTAAAAATTCGTGTAGCGAGTCGCTTCCTGAGAAGTGTACGTCCCAGCAGCGAACCGTATTCATCACTTCGGCGTCACTCATCTCATCTTTCCTTGGTATCGTAATAGTAGGAGCCAATTTTGTTGGTGGCTTTGCCGGTTTCCCCTCCTCTTCATTATTCTGCGACTGTGTAGCTGTCAACGAAGATTTTGTGCTGCTAGCACTCCTCGACCAGCTTCTCCATATTAAGTAAATAAATCCAGTTAAGGGGATCGGTGTTGGGCGTGGTGTTATCCCCGCTGGGGGATGTGTTCGATGAACCCGACTCTACAGTGTTGGTGGCAGTTGTTGTTTTCGCACAGTCATCTGCGGGATCGGGTCCTTGCTCGGGCGCCATTTATGAGGTGGGTTTTGTCGAAGGCTGAGGTAAACTCAGTCTGTCCAAGGTCAGCAGAGGTCCCACTAACCCCTACTAAATAATAACACACTATTTGTGTATTAAAATCGACTATTTGTGTATTAAAACACACGGCCTTAAGGCATCGAGGAGAAGCAGCTTTCCGTGTAGGCACGGACGGACTAGTGACCGGAGAGCAGCAACAGGTGGCGAACAGCTGAGCTGTGATAAAGAACGGCGTCATAATAATCTCCAGGGTCAGAGCCAAGTGGAGCGTCAATACGCCGCCGAAGCGGCATGACTATTCCACTTAGCTAGCCAGCGGAGAGAGAAAGCCCAAAAGGGAACGACTGCCGCTGACTCACCTAGAGTGAATGATTTTGTTTTGCACAAAACCTCCTTTATATACGGGGTCTTGTAGAGCTGTCGAGAATTCCACCACTTGCCATGGTGTATTGCTGAAACGTTTGCATTGAATGCTGATGATCGCCACGTCATTGTTGCTATGTGTCAGCTGTTGCTATGGATCAGCTGATTATCTTACTCCTACGCAGACTTTTTCTCGGCTTCACAAAATTCAAACAGAGGTCATTCCTTTTTAGCGATAACTGACGCCAATTGGAAACCCCAAGGGAGTTCAAGTCATCCTCCACCTGTTGTTTCCATCTCAGTCGAAGTCCCCGCTTCCTCTGCTGCCGAGTTCGGGTGTCGATAAGAAAAGTTTCTGTGCTGGTGCTTTGTCCATTCGCATAACAGGACCCAGCCTGCGGAGCCTTTGGGCTTTAATCCGCTGAACTATGGTCAGGTCTGCGTAAAGCTCGTACAGCTCATCGTTAAATTTCCTTCGATACTCACCGTTGGCATCACGGGAAGGACCATAAATCTTCCGGAGAACTTTTTTCTCAAATACTCCAAGGGCCATCTCATCTTCTATTGACACCGTCCATGATTCCGAGCCGTATATCAGGACTGGTATGATGAGAGACTTATAGAGCGTGATCTTTGTTTGTCCAGAGAGGACTTTACTTCTCAATTGCCTACTTAGTCCAAAGTAAAACTTGTTGGCAAGGGTGATTCTCCGTTGGATTTCTAGACTGATATTATTTTCGGTGTTAATTCAGGTTCCCAAATAGACGAAGTCTCTCACCGTTTCAAACTTGTAGCTATCAACAGTGACTTGGCTGCCAAGGCGCAGGTGCGCCTATTCTCTCTTTGATGACAGCAGATACTTCGCCTTGTCCTCGTTCACCGCAAGACCCACTTTTTTCGCTTCCTTATCCAACCCAGAGAAAGCAGCGCTTACGGCGCGGCTGTTAATGCCAATGATATCAATATCATCGGCATACGCCAGCAATTGCACGCTCTTGTAAAAGATTGTGCCATTGCGGTTTAGCTCTGCTGCTCGAATTATCTTCTCCAGCATCAGGTTAAAGAAATCGCACGAAAGAGAGTCGCCCTGTCTGAAGCCTCGTTTGGTTTCAAATGGCTCAGAGAGGTCCTTCCCGATTCTGACGGAGCTGTTGGTTTTGCTCAACGTCATTTGACAAAGCCGTATAAGCTTTGCAGGGAAGTTAAATTCAGACATGGCGGCATACAGGCAACTCCTTTTTGCGCTGTCAAAAGCGGCTTTAAAATCGACAAAGATATGGTGAGTGTCGATTCTTTTATCATGGGTCTTCTCCAGGATTTGGCGTATCGTGAAAATCTGGTAGATGGTAGACTTACCAGGTCTAAAGCCACACTGATAAGGCCCAATCAGTTTGTCTACGATGGGCTTCAGTCTTTCACACAATACGCTAGAAAGAACCTTATATGCGATATTAAGAAGACTGATTCCGCGGTAGTTGGTGGGGTTACCGGGATCGCCTTTCTTGTGGATTGGGCAGAGCACACTTAAATTCCAATCTGGAGGCATGCACTCATCTGACCATATTCTGCATAAGAGCTGATGCATTCGTTTTACCAGCTCTTCGCCTCCGTGTTTGAACAGCTCGGCGGGTAGTGCGTCTTTCCCAGGCGATTTGTTGTTTTTGAGCCGGGATATAGCTATCCTCACTTCATCATAGTCAGGTGGTGGGACGAATTTTCCATCGTCAGGGATTGGGGTATCGGGTTCGACGTCTCCCTCGCAATTTAGCAGTGAGGAGAAGTGCTACCACCATAATTTAAGTACATCCTGTACGTCGGTTACCAGGTCGCCGTTATTGTCCTTACAGGAACTTGCCCCGGTCTTTAAACCTTCCGTCATCCGCGGGATCTTTTCATAGAATTTTCGGGCATCATTCCTGTCAGCCAGCATCTCAAGCTCCTCACACTCACGCCTTTCGGCTTCACGTTTCTTTTCTCTGAAAAGGCCCCTCTCTTCCTTCCTCGCCTCACTATAGCGTTGCCATACACTGCGGGTACCGCCCGTTCACAACGTCTCCCTGTATGCAGCGTCCTTTTTGTCCGAGGCAGTGCTACATTCCTCATCATACCAGTTGTTCTTGCGGGCTCGCTGAAACCCTATAGTGGCATCAGCGGCGGTACGCAATGAATGAGAGATATGCTTCCATTGCTCGGTTACATCGTTAGGTCGAGGATTGCCCTCTGATAGCAGGTGTGAGAGTCGAGTGGAGAAATTATCAGCTGTCTGTGTCATGCTCAGCTTCTCGACGTCAAACTTTCCTTCCGTTACTGTGCGCTCTTTCTTCGCTGCACAGAGGCGTGTGCGTATCTTGGCTGCAAGTGGATAATGGTCCCAGTCGATATTGGGACCACGTAGGGTACGCACGTCCAGAACGGTGGAGCTGTGTCTGCCGCCGATCATGACATGATCAATCTGGTTTCTAGTTCTTTGATCAGGGGACAGCCATGTGGCTTGGTGTATTCGCTTATGCTGGAACCTGGTACTACTGCAGACCATATTGCGAGCAGCAGCGAAGTCAATCAACCTAGTGCCGTTGGGGGATGTTATATCGTGGAGACTGAATTTTCCAACTGTAGGACCAAAGACTCCTTCCTTGCCCACCTTGGCATTAAAGTCGCCGAGCACGATTTTGATATCATGCTGGGGGCAGCGATCATAAGTCTGTTCAAGTTTATCGTAGCAGGAGTCCTTCTCTGCGTCGTCCGTCTCCTCAGTCGGCGCATAGGCGCAGATAAATGTTATGTTGAAAAACCTCGCCTTGATGCGGGTCGCAGCGAGACGCTCGTCCACAGGAGTGAACGATAATAGTTGGCGGCGTAGTCTCTTTCCCACCACGAATCCTACACCACGCGCTTTGCCGCGTGCCTGGCCACTATAGTATACGTCACAAGGACCGATGGTCGTCTTTCCTTGCCCCGTCCATCGCATTTCCTGCAGGGCGGTGATGTCGGCCTTTGCGCCTACGAGGACATACAACCAGTCGGGTAGCGGTACCGTCCCTTGAAAGGGTCCGGACATTCCCGGTACATGCCCTAATATCCAAATCATTATGCCGTATACGTTTTGCCGGGTCGTCAACATTAAAGGGGGTTCTCATCTGAGGCTTTGGCTCATTAGTTTTCATTGGAATTAAGTTTTTTACGTGGCGGGTCCCATACCCAGCGCACAACCCGTTTTTGGGTTTTTGGAAAATATTTACACATTTATATAGCGAGCCGCTTGCTTCAAGACAGACGCCCGCTTGCAGCCGCACCTCATGGTGAACAGACCCTGCGCAAAAGACATCGGTGAGCCATTAAACCAAGTATGTTAGAGTGGTCCCAACGCAAGAGTCGGGATTGGGTAAGGTCGCACAGCAACCACACCCCATTACACTCTCTTTGGGGCAAACGAATCGTGCAAGAAAAAAACCAAAACTGTACCTAATTTTAATAGACCTGCAAATAAAACTTATTGGTCGTCATACCATTCACCGGGTTTAAGATCTTCCGGCCGTATTGTGGAAGGCCTAAGATGTTGTTGCCATTTCGCCGTAACTCACCCAACCTGCTAAAAGAAAATGGACGTTGCCTCTGTTAGCCCAACACTGCCTCAACTAACAACTATACAAAATAATTTACGCAAACATTTTTCTACTCAAACTCATTTCACCTCAAATTTATTTTTAAAAAAATTGAAACTATTTCCTATCCCTGCATTAAGGAGGATGGGATCGTGTGTAGAAGTCCACGCAAGTGGAGAAAGTTTCTGACCGCCATTCAACTGGGAATTGCCAGAGCGATTCTTCTATGAGCGGCCCAAGCAGCTCACTACGTCCGAGTTGTATCCTCTGGATAGCCACTGAACATCCGTTCGGTGGGGAACTGATGTGAGAAGGCGACAACCTGTAAAGGCCACTCCGACATAATTGGTTTAAGGGCCTGCCAGGGGATTCCAATAGCAACGTCTGTCATCATGAGGTACGGCTGCAAGCTATATAAATGTGTAACTTAAATCCAACTCTCCGAGAAACAGGATGTGCGTAGGGTTGGGACCCACCACATAAAACAAAAGTCTAATGAGATCAACAGACAGGCCTCGGATATGATAACTCACTTTTCAGATAGCGACCACAGCAAACGAACTAGGACTATCAGGGCATGCACGTTCAATGTCCGAACCCTTACTAGGGAAGGTGACGATGCAAGCCTAGTTGAGGTCCTCAATAAGGCAAAAGCTGACATCACCGCTGTACAAGAAATGCGACGGACAGATACTTGTGAAACATGTAGTGTTCTTCACAGCTGTGAATGAGCGTCTCGTCACAATCCGAATAAAACTACGATTTTTCACCATATCGTTTATCTTCGTGCACGCACCGACCGAGGACAAGGACGACGTGGAAAAAGATGCATTCTTCGCGAAATTAGAAGAAACTTATGAGCGCTGCCCCCGTCATGATATCAAAGTCATGCTTGGCGACTTTAGCGCCTCCATGATGAGACTTCACCAAATGGATTCAGACTGATTGACTTCGCCGGTGCACGAAACGTGATCGTATCCAGCACCAGGTTCAAGCATTAAAAGATCCATCAAGCAACATGGCTATCGCCAGATCGGAAAGCACGCAACCATATCGATCACTTTGTGATAGACGGACCGCACGCTTCCAGCGTTATGGACGTATGTATGATGAGGGGCCCGAACATCGACTCCGATCGGCTTTTCCGGGCGAAGAAAAGGGAAGCGGAAAAGCGTGAAATCGAAGAGCTTGAAATGCTAGCCAGCAGAAGCAACGCCCGAAAATTTTATCAAAAAATTCGACGAATGATGGAAGGTGTTAAGCCCGGGGCAAACTCCTGTAAAAATGACAACGGCGACCTGGTGGCAGATGTTCAGAGAGCACTAAGGTTATGGAGGGATCACTTCTCTGCCCTTCTAAACGGAGGAACAGAGCAACAATCCAGAGAAACGGACTAACCCGATCCCACAATCGAAGACGATGGAATCGAAATTCCACAACCCGACTTTAATGAGGTGCGAATAGCTATATCACGGCTAAAAAAAATAAAGCGGCGGGTGCTGATGGCCTGCCCGCTGAGCTATTCAAATACGGCGGCAAGGAGCTGGTAAGGTGCATGTACCAGCTCTTGTGCAGAATATGGTCGGATGTATGCATGCCTGAAGAGAACACTTAGATTCCACTTGATCTGGAAGGGTTTCGGTCAGCAGCGGCATCAGCTCTGCGCCTAAGAGAAACCTCCAGTTGGGGTGCGGGTACTATTGGACACTCCAGTATTCTGGAATCTTACAGCTTTCTCCCTCTAAGCACAGATCGTTGTGCGACCACTACAGTCGGTGATAGCTGTTTCAAAAAAAACATTCCCAGCAGAGAAGACTGGTAGAGGACGGATTGGTGTCCCGAAACAAATAGTGGCACTTCCATATACACCGACGGCTCGAAGTTGGACGGCAGAGTTGGAGGAGGGGTTTATTCAAGGGATTTGGACCTTGAGCTCTCCTTCAGGCTACCTGATCATTGTAGCGTCTTCCAGGCGGAAGTCTCGGCAATCCTAGACGCCGCGGCCTGGTTAAGCAAACGTGTTATCGGAGAAGATATCGCTATTTTCAGCGATAGCCAAGCGGCCATCAAATCCCTTGGCTCATACACGTTCAACTCTGAACTGACGCTCAGCTGTCGTCGATCTCTTCAGGAGATGGCCCAACAGATCCGCGTAAACCTCATATGGGTCCCGGGACATAGGGACATTGAGGGAAACTGTAAGGCAGACGAGCTTGCCAGGCAGGGCACGACCAAGCAGGTTCTTCAGGATAAAGAGCGCTTAGGTATGCCGTTTGCCACATGCAAACTAATGCTGAAGGAGCACACACTCCGTCAAGCCAACGAAAGATGGCTGCAATCCCCAGGGTGTCGGATATCGAAACAAACCTGGCCAAAATGGGATCTCAAAAGGTCTAGACGCATTTATGCCCTAACTAGGAGGGAAATCTGCATATTGATAGGGGTATTAACCGGTCACTGCCTCATTGGTAGGCATGCAGAAAGGCTAAGTGTGCCCTACCGACGATGCTGCAGGAGTTGCAAAGATGATGAGGAGGAGGAAACAGTGGAACACCTCATCTGCAACTGTCCGGCTTTAAGCGGCGCGAGAACGCGCTTTTTGGGTAGCCTAAGCCAGATCGCGGAACTGGACATAAAGGACTTGATGGCCTTCATAAAGTCATCTAAGTGGTTCGAGGAGGAGTAACGGTGTCGGTTTAGGAGTGTCAGTCCCGGGATTCTGCTATGTGGAAAATCCCAACAACTCAGGGATTTTCCATTTGGCTGGGTCCCGGGACTGACTTTCCTTGTGTTGGTGGTATCACAACGGGCCTTTCAAAACTGGCCTAAGTGTGCCTCTGCGGCAGCCACTTGAACCTAACCTAATGCTGCTTCGCAGCTATACAAAGTCCCTTACTATCTTGAAATAATTGCTGCCAACAGTGGTGTGGTTGCCAAGACGCGAACGCGCTGATTCTTTGCTTGATGCCAGCAGGTATTTCATTCACCACCAAACCAATTTTTCCGCTTCTTTTTCTAATTTGCAGTACGCAGAAGTTACGGCGCGGTTGTTGATGCCAATGATGTCGATGTCGTCGGCATACGCCAACAGGTTTACGCTCTTGTAATATTTTGTTCCAGCTCGATTAAGTTCTGCAGCTTGTATTATTTTCTCCAACATCAAATTAAAGAAATCGCACGATGGGGGGTCGCCCTGCCTGAAACCTCGCTTAGTTTCGAACGGCACGGAGAGGTCCTTCCCGATTCTGACCGAGCTGGTGGTGTTGCTCAGCGGCATTTTGCACAGCCGTATAAGCTTTGCTGGGAAACCAAAATCAGACATAGCGGCATATAGGCAACTCCTTTTCGTGCTGTCGAAGGCGGCTTTAAAATCAACAAAGAGATGGTGTGTGTCGATCCTTTTCTCACGGTTTTTTTTCCAAGATTTGGCGTATTGTAAAAACCTGGTCGTTGGTAGATTTACCTGGTCTGAAGCCACTTGATAAGGTCCAATCAGTCGGTTTACGTCAGGCTTCAGTCTTTCGCACAATACGCTTGATGGGTCCTTATATGCGATACAAAAAGGCTGATTCCGCGAGAGTTGGCGCAGTTTGCGGGATCACTCTTCTTATGGATTGGGCAGAGAACACTTAGATTCCACTTGATCTGGAAGGGTTTCGGTCAGCAGCGGCATCAGCTCTGCGCCTAAGAGAAACCTCCCAGAATGACCTGGATGACTTCGTTGGGCGTTGTCCTTAGCGCACCGCTTATACAGATCATATTGGATCTATGGACTTTCCGCCACAGATTCAGGTATGTTGCCTTGCTCAGCGCAGGCCACCATACGACGACTCCATATAGCATGATTGGACGAATGATGGCCTAGAAACTTGGCCTTATCCGACAAGCCCAGGCGCGTGCCATCTAGTTCAGGTAGGCTTAGTGGCGGTATTTTGTACCGGTTGGTGAAGAGGACAAGTTCCACTTTCCCCGGGTTGATACTAAGTCCGCAGCGAGAGGACCACGTCGAAACTTCTCGCAGTGCTACTTGCATCAGGTCACACAGAGTTTGTGGGAACTTGCCTCTGAATGCAGATCATATTGGATTATACAGATCATATTGGATCTATGGACTTTCCGCCACAGATTCAGGTATGTTGCCTTGCTCAGCGCAGGCCACCATACGACGACTCCATATAGCATGATTGAACGAATGATGGCCTAGAAACTTGGCCTTATCCGACAAGCCCAGGCGCGTGCCATCTAGTTCAGGTAGGCTTAGTGGCGGTATTTTGTACCGGTTGGTGAAGAGGACAAGTTCCACTTTCCCCGGGTTGATACTAAGTCCGCAGCGAGAGGACCACGTCGAAACTTCTCGCAGTGCTACTTGCATCAGGTCATACAGAGTTTGTGGGAACTTGCCTCTGAATGCAATAGCTAAATCATCTGCGTATGCCACTATCTTCCCGCCCCCCAGCTTGTGTCACGTAGCAACGAGTTGACCGTGAGGTTCCATAAAAGCGGGGAAAGAACACCACCCTGGGGTGTTCCCCTTATGACATAGCGTGATAACTCAACCGTACCAAGTGAAGAAGCTATTTTCCTTCCCCTTAAAAGTTGGTCAATTAAACCAGTTAGAGGTCTATCTACGCCCAGATTAGTTAGAGCGGAGTTGATAGCCTCCGGGCTTATATTGTTGAAAGCCCCCTGAATGTCTAGGAAGGCCACGAGACAGTAGTCCTTTTCACACAGCGATTTCTCAAAGACAGATACTAGGCTGTGCAGATCGGTTTCTGTTGATTTACCCTTGGTGTATGCATGCTGATAGCTAGAGATTAGGTTGCTATCAATAGTCGTTGAGAGGTAGTCGCTTAGTATCCTCTCAAAGGTTTTGAGTACAAAGGACGAGAGACTGATCGGTCTGTAGTCTTTTGGCTCGTAGTAGGATGCCTTCCCAGCCTTAGGGATAAATACTACCGTGGCGCTTCTCCAGGAGCCCGGAATGTGGTTGAGAGCCAGGCAGGCTGTGAAGAGAAATACCAGCCATTTAGGTGATGTCTCCAACGTGTTTATAAGTTGCGCGGGGATAATCCCGTCCGGCCCGGCAGCCTTATACGGTTCAAAGCTCTTAACTGCCCACCTTACCCTTCCTCAGTGATGGGTATTTTTACTGCCAGGTTTGTTGCAGGTACTAGTGGTGCGTCATGCAGATTCCCGGAAAATGTATATTCAGGAGCAGCTGAAGGGTTTCCTCTTCCGTGCTGGTCCAGGATCCGTCAGTTTTTCGCAAATAGCTGATGGCTGTTTGACTTTTCGAGAGGACTCGTCTAAGTCTCGCTGTGTCGTCGACCTTTTCGACGCCAGTACAGAAGTTTCTCCACGAAGTTCTCTTCGCCTGTCTCAGAGCTTTTTTGTAGGCCCTAAGTTTAGCTTTATATTCGTGTCAATGAGGCTCAGAGCCGAAGCTCTTGGCCTTGTTAAATTGTTTCCGGCATGATTTACGGAACGAGTCCAAATCGTAGGACCACCAATGTGGCCTGTGTTTACCGCGTGGTTTTGGGACTGGACAAGCTTGTCCTAGAGCATTTGAGAGCGCCGATGTAAATGTAGTAACAAGATCCTCCTGTTCCTCTACTGATGAGGGGGCTTGTGAGGGCAGTACTGGGAGGTCTCTGTCTAATATTTCATTGTGTAACTGCCAATTTGTGTTACGTGGATTGCGCTTAATGATTGGTTGTTCGACAATAAAGTCTAAAACCATTTCTATGTAACGGTGGTCGGAGAATGAATGTTCTTCCAGAACCCGCCATTTTCTGACCCACCCATAAGCGCCTTCACTACAGATAGTGAGGTCTATGACCTCCCTACGGGTCTTAGTGATAAAAGTAGGCTCATTACCCACGTTGCAAATTACCAGGTTGGTTGTTAAGAGGTAATCAAACAGAGACTCGCCCCTAGCATTGATATCGGAACTCCCCCATTGGACATGGTGAGCATTAGCGTCCGCTCCAATAATAAGATTACCCGTGCAGAAATTTGACACCAGGTCTTTTACCTCCGTTTGTGGTGGGGGTTCTTCGGCGTCGTAGGGCATATAGACCGACGCCACCGTAGGATGCCTTCCCAGCCTTAGGGATAAATACTACCGTGGCGCTTCTCCAGGAGCCCGGAATGTGGTTGAGAGCCAGGCAGGCTGTGAAGAGAAATACCAGCCATTTAGGTGATGTCTCCAACGTGTTTATAAGTTGCGCGGGGATAATCCCGTCCGGCCCGGCAGCCTTATACGGTTCAAAGCTCTTAACTGCCCACCTTACCCTTCCTCAGTGATGGGTATTTTTACTGCCAGGTTTGTTGCAGGTACTAGTGGTGCGTCATGCAGATTCCCGGAAAATGTATATTCAGGAGCAGCTGAAGGGTTTCCTCTTCCGTGCTGGTCCAGGATCCGTCAGTTTTTCGCAAATAGCTGATGGCTGTTTGACTTTTCGAGAGGACTCGTCTAAGTCTCGCTGTGTCGTCGACCTTTTCGACGCCAGTACAGAAGTTTCTCCACGAAGTTCTCTTCGCCTGTCTCAGAGCTTTTTTGTAGGCCCTAAGTTTAGCTTTATATTCGTGTCAATGAGGCTCAGAGCCGAAGCTCTTGGCCTTGTTAAATTGTTTCCGGCATGATTTACGGAACGAGTCCAAATCGTAGGACCACCAATGTGGCCTGTGTTTACCGCGTGGTTTTGGGACTGGACAAGCTTGTCCTAGAGCATTTGAGAGCGCCGATGTAAATGTAGTAACAAGATCCTCCTGTTCCTCTACTGATGAGGGGGCTTGTGAGGGCAGTACTGGGAGGTCTCTGTCTAATATTTCATTGTGTAACTGCCAATTTGTGTTACGTGGATTGCGCTTAATGATTGGTTGTTCGACAATAAAGTCTAAAACCATTTCTATGTAACGGTGGTCGGAGAATGAATGTTCTTCCAGAACCCGCCATTTTCTGACCCACCCATAAGCGCCTTCACTACAGATAGTGAGGTCTATGACCTCCCTACGGGTCTTAGTGATAAAAGTAGGCTCATTACCCACGTTGCAAATTACCAGGTTGGTTGTTAAGAGGTAATCAAACAGAGACTCGCCCCTAGCATTGATATCGGAACTCCCCCATTGGACATGGTGAGCATTAGCGTCCGCTCCAATAATAAGATTACCCGTGCAGAAATTTGACACCAGGTCTTTTACCTCCGTTTGTGGTGGGGGTTCTTCGGCGTCGTAGGGCATATAGACCGACGCCACCGTCAGGCGGGTGCTGTCGACCGTTAGACTGATAGCGGTAATATCACCATTGGTGTAGTTAGGTAGGAGAAAGGAGTTCAACTCAGACTTGACCAAAATACACGTTCGGACTTTGCTCTCCTCGCTGGCTCGAATGAGCTTGAAGCCCTTAGTCCCCAATCCGCAGATTCTCGAGCTATTGACCCAGGGTTCTTGGATGAGGACCACATCCACGTCGCCTTTAGAAAGACGACTACTTAAAGCAGCCGAAGCCACTTTAGATTTGTGCAGATTAATCTGAAGCACCACCAACATGAGAGCGCACAGACTTCCCTGCCGTCCCCATGTCGTCGAGGTTTGCCCCATCCCGGAGGTTGCCTATAAACGACGAGTTGTTCCGATTAACTGCCCGATATGGCGTTGCAGGAGTCCTGCTGCCTGTAGCGTTATGTGTTAATCGCTCAGCGTTGGCTGCTACCACCGTGACGTCGAGGACTTCCTCGTCCTGTAGGCTGTCCTCCATCTCCGAGTTGTTCACAGCACTATCGGCAAGGGACGTGGCGGATAACGTGCTTTCCGCATCGGAATCCTCCGCTTCCTCTTCTGGTAATTCGTTTTCCGGTTCCCCCGGAGCAGCCGAGAAGGCAGCGCGCTGAGCATCACCACGATATACGTGGATAACGATCTGGCCTACGCTGTAGTGTACTAGGCCATTGCACCTTTTGAGGGGCTCGATTGACTCTTTATTCATGGTGAGCACCACCTGTCTGTCGGGCCCCACCGCATCCCCGACCAGATTGACACTCCAGTCATGCGTTGGGAGGGACGGATTCATTAGCCGTAGCATCCCGAGAATTCTCTCGGGTTCGTCAGGGATGGCCGGAATCCACGCCCTTGCCCTTGGACGAGCTGGAATGTCCTTCCAGTCGACGACCTCTATCTTTGCGCCCTTGTAGACTTCACCCAGTTTAGCAGCTGCTGCCTTATACAATGCTACGGTTTTTGCATCCTCGCATGCGAGTAATTTGATCTGACCCTGGTGCCAACCCGCATCCGTTACTCGCGCCGAACTACCCCGAAACTCCGGAGCAACGTTGAGAAGAATGTTGCCGAGTTCATTTCGCACGTAACGCCACCGGTCCTTGGGGATGGCCAGACGGTCATTGCCTCGGTCAAGGACGCCTATAAGGATCCTGTCCTTGGTTACCTCAGCAAAGCTTAGTTTCCCCGCTCCAGAGGTATTCTGATGCCGCTTGGGAGGGGGATTTAACTCCAGGTCCGATCTCTGGCGCTTGAAAGGGTTAACTTTTAACCTCTTTGGCACGTAAGAATTTTCGAAATCCGGTATCACAGCTTTCTCTAGCTCTACCGATTTACTGGAATTCGGCGACAGCGACTCCTGCGGTACCCCTTCATACCTCTTCAGGATCTTTGCAGCCAATCTTTTCTCGTGGTATGTGAAGCGGCGGGGAGATGTCTCCCGGGAGTGCGGACCCGTAGTTGCCATCGCGGTCACTCCCCTTGCCGAAATCTCAGTTGCAGCTTCCTTCCCCTTCGAAACTCCGAGGCCAGGTCGTGAGACCGCTGCCACAGACGTAAAGATACTGGTTTTCATATCAGAGGTTGATGGGAGTTTAGCATCCGCCGTTGTCCGCTTAGCTGCGTTGGCAACCGCACTGGTGCTAGCTCCCATCAAGTCAATCTTACTCGATAGAGGGTTAGTTGACCGACTCGTAGTTGCCATCGCTGTCGATCCCCCCTTGACTGTGGAACGGAGGTTGTCCTCCGGCGTTGTTGTTGCTTTCTCGCCTGCTCCTCCATAGCTCTCCTTTGCTGAGGAGTGAAATTTGGCGTTGTTTGTTTTTTGGGTTTTTCTTTTTTATTTGCGTTATTTGAGTTCATCTTGTTCGTACGACCCATCGCCGGACAAGGCCAGCTTAGGGTCAAAGGAAGAGTAGGGGAAAATGTGTCGTCCGCCGCGGCAGAGCCCCGTACCGCGGTAAGGCCATGCTTACTCTCTGAGGCGACCCGGTATCAGAGAGGCTCCGTTCAAATACAGCCACGATTTGCCTCCCGGCTGCAAACGTCCAATGGGCACGTGGTCGCATAACACCCTGGATTGGGAGGGGGAAGATCTTTGTCGTCGCGCCAGAGAGGCTAGGCTGCTCTCGTGATGAAGTGCCGTACGGAGCTATGATCACAAGGGCAGCGTAGCCCTGTGGCTATCGACTTAAGCCCTCGTACCGCGGCAAGGTATCCACCCTTCACGAAGGGGGAAGCAGCATTAATACCAACAACATTGTAAGCCTGGAAATCCGTCGAAGGATAACTCTTGCAAACAAATGTTACTTTGGGTTGAGTAGGCAATTGAGAAGTAAAGTCCTATCTCGACGAACAAAAACAACACTCTATAAGTCACTTATCGTACCCGTCCTGCCATATGGTGCAGAAGCATGGACACTGACAGCGGCTTCGCTGGCTAGGACACGTGGTGCGAATGAACGAAGACGCTCCGGTCCAGAAGGTATTCTTATCGGCACCCGCCGGTGGAAGTAGAGGAAGAGGGAGGCCGCCATTCCGATGGCAGGACGAGATGGAGGCAGATCTGAGAACACGCGATTTCTCCAATTGGCGCCAGTTGGCTCAACATAGAGCCGACTGGCGAAACATGTTAGACGGCCAAAATCGCCTAGGGGGTTAAAGGCTATTTTAAGTAAAGTAAGCATTAAGGTAAGCGGCATGAACCATTTAATATACGTAGGTGTGTTTATAATTAAATTTTACTTTACAGCGACAATCCATGTATATTAGTATTAACATTACAAATATTTCAATCATCTCTCTGTAAAAATTCGGCAATAAAATTTAACATCAACTTTCAAGTAGATACCATGATATAAATACTGCAGGTATAACCGTTCTCTCTTTTGATTTCATTTTGAAGTTTTTAAGCAATATAATATTTGTCAGTATATAAGTCAAATAGAAAAAAAAAATAATATTCAAAAAATTTAAAACAAGAAAAATTTGGAAAAAAATTAAAAAATATCTTCGAATTGGCACTGCACGTTTAGGTGGATGCCTGGACACTGTAAAATGGCAGGAAATGAGATGGTAGATTAGCCTGTTAGAGGGGCACATTCGCTCCGCATTAACAGTCCTTAGTTTTAACAATTATAGCAATAGTTATAATCGCAAATTGAAGAAAAATAAAAATAAATTATTTTGATTTGTAATTTATTTGATTGAAAAAACCAAACAGAAAAGTCGTGGGAAGAAATAAATGAGTATGAGAATTGCTTAAAAATGTCATTACTGTCACTAACGGTTATACCTGTTGTGTAGTACATTAATAGATTAAATAATTTAGACCTTTTTTTATTTGTATTCCAAGACTTGTGTTCATAACTCTTACATAATTTTTTATTTCATTTCTTCTTTGTGTACAAATCTTAGTTGATACAGAAAAAGTCTAGTTGTAAATGTCAAGAAAAGCAAAATCGATAATTCACAATAAATTCATGATAATGTATTTTAATGCTAAGTATAAAGGGTGATTCCATTCAAGTAAAAATCAATTATAAGTAGTATGTTCAGTTCATTCTCCACCTCTAAGAACGAATGTTCTTAACTTTCTTCTAGTCGCTGGCATCGTGATGGTCAGGGTTGGGTTCCGAGATAGGCAAGATGCAAATTTTGGAAATAGGTCGTTTTAATAACTTCCCGTTGCAAAGTAGAGTTACTACTCTCACCAAACCATCATTTCCAGGGTGCACTTGATGGATTCTGGCTAAAGGCCAGTGACCGGGAACGCTGCGCTCATGGATTAGCAACACCACCTCGTCTACAGCAGGATTCCAGCGAGTAAGACGATCTATATTGTTGTCAAGCAAATTCTCTTCGGAAACGCAATTAGTTGGCTCACCCACAAGAAAATGAGCGGGTGTTAGTACTTGACAATCATCAGGGTGGGTATTTAAAGTGTACAAAGGTCTTGAGTTTAGACAGCTCTCTACTTGTGTAAGTAGCGTGCTTAGTTCTTCGTAAGTGAGTATACGATCTTTCATTACGCGTCGTAAGTGATGTTTAGTCGATTTCACCCCTGCTTCCCATAAGCCTCCGAAGTGGGGCGACGCGGGTGGAATGAAGTGCCACGTTGTTCCGGCGTTTGCTAGGGCTGCTGCTAGATACTAAGGAACCTCAGACTTTTGCCTTTTAAGTAAATTTTGCAATTCTTTGTCGGCGCCTACAAAAGTGGTCCCACAATCGGAATATAGGTCGGTACAGCGACCTCTTCTACTTACAAATCGACGAAAGGCGGCGATAAAATTTTCTGTTGTTTGATTAGTCACTGCTTCCAAATGAATCGCCTTAGTGCTCACGCAGATAAACAGGCAGATATAACCTTTTGGCGTTATTGCTTTACGCGCTGTTATAGTTAGCGGACCTGCATAGTCTAGTCCGCTGTGGAGGAATGCTTTTGTGGGTTGTAGTCGAACAGCAGGTAGGCTACCCATTTGTTGTTGCTGTGCTTTGGCTGTATATTTGAAACACACAATGCATTTACTAAGCACAGAGCGAGCTAAAGAGCGCGAAGAGAGAATCCAATAGTGGCGCATTACATACGAAGCCATCAGCTGTATTCCTCCGTATAGAGTTTTGTGATGAGCATCAGTAAAAATAAGCAAAGATAGTGGGTTTGTTTTTGTCAACAACATTGGATGTTTTTTGTCAAATGCAGTTTGCGCATTAATGATTCTTCCTCCTACTCTCAGGAGCCCTTGAACATCCAGAAAAGGTGAAAGGTTTAAGAATTTACAGCTTTTTGGTAAAGAAAGATTATTTTCCAAGCAATTGATTTCATGCGCAAAATCTACATGTTGTACCGCTTTTACGAGCGTGTTAAGCGCACGACTGAGCTCATACGTCTTCAGATAGCCAGTTTCTATGGTATTTTCCTCTTCGTTAATGGAATTGAGCTCCCTAGCTCTAGTGTTACGAATGAAACGTAGGACATATGCCGTTACACGTTTAAGTCGCGAGAGGGAAGAAAAATTTAACATGAAGGGAGGATACGTGGACTCCAGCAGAGCAACATGTGTTGTAATGTGAGACTTACGTTGCTCTAAAGAAGTATCGTATTCAAGATTAGAAAGAGGCCATTTACTATCATTTTCTACGAGCCATTGTGACTCGTTCCACCATAAAGGGTACGATACAATTTCACTTGAAGTTAGTCCTCTTGACCTCTCCCCCCCTCTTACCTGATTTTCCTTCCGCTACTCGTAGCCTCTATCACAGTCCACTCTCTCCCCTTTCCTATCTTCCTTCCTTGAAATGGGCTGGATCAAGGTGTCATACGACCCGTGCCGAGGATCGCCTGGCTGGGGGCCCTAAAATAGCCCAGTCGCTAACGGAGTGCTTCGGATACCTGGCGACCTCCGATTCTAATTAGCCTTACCCTGGGTATGCGGATCTCTGCCCAGGGTGGACCTTCCCCTTTCTCCGCAACTCGTGGGTTCAAACATGAATAACTTGTCCAACAACAACAACAAAAATAAGGAGTCTGGGTCTCCTCAAAAAAAGCCAACAGGAGCTCGCTCCGTTAAAAAGGTCACGGCCAAGCCGGACCTTAGTAAAGCTGAGAGGACTCACCAGCGTTTCATTGCTGCTGCTGCAGCTCGACGTAGTAGGGCCGAGTGTAAAACCGGTCTGAGTAGTCCGATGATCGGTGCCTCCTCCAGGGGTTCCGATCGGGAGGCCAAAGACGAGGCTATCAACCCTGTAGCCTCCACAAGTGGTCTTGCCTTTCAGCGTAAAGCGTCTGGTGAGCCCTTGGCTGGGGGCTCCAGGAATGTTGGTGCTGACGTTAGGGTCGAGGACTTGGCGTGCAGGCAATCCACCAAGCCCAACCGCAATGATAAGTGGTCGGCAGCCCGGATCCTGTTCAAGAACGCGACCTCACCAGCGCGATCTTGCGTGGGCTCGGCGGATAGTGCCGGATTTTAAGGTTGAGCTGTATGGCGCTAACAACAAGGGGGAAACCGCTAAGCGAAACCGATCGCTGGAGGAAACCATCCCAACGGCACCGAAAAGGGCCAGAATAGGAGGACCGACGAGGTCCTTCGCCGACATTGCCAAGGATCGCAAGATCATTGGAGTAATAGACGAGAGCAACGTAGACGGCAGGATCCCCAAGCAGCAGTGGAAGTGGATCAGGGCCGCGCTCGCAAAAGTGGCTGTACAGGTCAAACGTGACAACCCTGGTCCTCCACCCAACTACGCCGATGCGGGTTGGTATCAGGGTAGTGTGAAGCTGATCGCTTGCGATGACAGCAGGTCCGTGGACCTGTACAAAATTGGCATACAGCGCATAGGAGAAGTTTATCCCGGCGCGCGCTTGAGGGCAGTGGACGCGGTTGATATCCCGCAACGCCCAAGGGCTAGAGTTTGGATTCCACTTGGTTGCACGGAACCAGATGAGATTTTAGATGTGCTGCAGGAGTACAACCCTGAGCTGCCTACATCAAACTGGAGGGTGGTGAACGTGGATAAGACCGATAAGGCTACCATGCAGATCGTTCTGCTTCTGGATGAGGCAAGCATCGAGGCTCTGGCCCGATGCAAGTACGTAGTGAGGTATGGCTATGAAAAGGTGGTCCTCAAGGTATACAAGTCCGATACCGAGGCCCTAGCCAACCTCTCCTCTAATCCGGAGGTTTAAATGAAAATGATATGGAGGTGGACGCGGATGACAGCAAGTCAGTGGCGTCTGACACAGGGAGTGGGTTCGCGTCGTCCAGTTCGGACGGTGGCTCGGCTCTCAGGAGACTCTACTCCGAGAGTCAGCTTCTGAGCGACGGCGACTCGGACGTGACGCCCACGGAGGAGAGCGCCAAAAAAAGTGATGAGGGTCCTCCAGATTAATCTCCATCACTGCAAAGCTGCTTCGGCCGCACTACTACTGCAGCTCTCAAAAGGCGCAGTATACATTGTCCTGGTTCAAGAGCCGTGGATCACTGGAGATAGGATCTGTGGTTTGAGGACCCCTACTTACAATCTTTATAGCGCAACAGGTAAAGGTAAACTTCGAACGTGTATTTTAGTTAAATCAAATATTAACGCTCTTCTCTTACCCCAGTTTAGTGACGGAGATCTGACAGCGATAAGCGTCGAGGGGCTAGGTAGAGGTTGCAGGTTCGCATCATTCTATCTAGCTCACGATCGCCAAGGACCACTACCATCAAACAACTTTAGAGAGTTCGTGAGTTCCACAAAACCACGGGACGATATCATCGTGCTAGGCGGCGACGCTAATGCCCATCACAACCAATGGGGCAGCACTGACACTAATGAGCGAGGTGAGTCACTCTATAACTACCTACTAGGCACTAACCTAAGTATATGTAACACGGGGAATGAACCCACCTTCGTAACAAGAAACCGAGAGGAAGTCCTCGATATAACGTTGGTCACTGACTCTTACAGTGACCTCATAGAATCATGGAAGGTGTTAGGCGAGCACTCCTTCTCAGACCATAGATACATTAGCTTCTCCTTAGTAGATATACATACAAGTCCGAAATATATACAGAATATTAGGAAAACAAATTGGGGTTACTACCAAAAGCTTATTCGCAAATATTTGTCAAATCAGCTGGTAACACCTAGAAAGGATGAGGAGCTAGACGACCTCGTGAGCTCCTTCAATCAACACTGCAAGATTGCTCTAGACAAGGCGTGTCCGCCTAAAAAGTTAGCTGAAACCCACAGACCACCCTGGTGGTCGTCCGATCTAGATAATCTCAGAAGGACATGTAGGTCAGCCTTTAACAAAGCCAAACAGGATGGTTGCGTAACATCCTGGGCACTTCTCAAAACTAAATTAAGTAACTACAAGAAAGAAATTCGCAAGGCCAAACGGGCCTCCTGGGTGAATTTCTGCAACAACATCGAATCAACATCTGCAGCTTCGCGCCTGAGGAAGGTGCTCTCAAAATCGCCAGCGACACTGAGCCACATACAAATGCCGGATGGGAATTGGACCGATTCGAGCACTGACACAATGAATCTGCTTCTGGATGCTCACTTTCCAACATGCACAGACACGGCTACTACTACGGTCGGGAATGAAATGCTTTCGGATCAGCTGATAAAGGAAATAACCGATGATAAAAAGCTGGACTGGGCCTTGGCCAGTCTCAAGCCCTACAAATCGCCAGGACCGGACGGAATATTCCCGGCCCAGTTACAACAAACATCCGAGCTTATTAAGCCCAGGCTGAAGACCATGTTTGTTAGTTGCCTCAGGCTCAACTATGTACCTGCATCATGGAGAGAGGTTAAGGTAGTATTTATCCCAAAATCCGGGAAACCATCCCATTCTAAACCTAATGATTTTAGGCCAATAAGCCTATCTTCATTTCTACTTAAAATTATGGAAAGACTTTTGGAGGACTATGTCAGAAGATCGATAGACTCAACTCATACGTCGCGGGCTCAACACGCCTATAGTAAAGGTAGATCGACTGACACTGCCTTGCATTCTCTGGTATCTGTTATAGAAAAGTCAATTGACACAAAGGAATATACACTGGTGGCTTTCCTTGGTATAGCAGGTGCCTTCAACAACGTTCTACCGGAAGCCATTACCTCGGCATTAACGGGTCTGCGGGTCGATGCCTGCCTTGTGGAGTTTATCCGCAAATTGCTTATTAGCAGACGGATTACAACGGAGCTAGGCGGTAATTCGATTCACAGACTCTTTAACAGAGGTACCCCGCAAGGAGGTGTTCTCTCTCCGCTCCTGTGGCTGGTTACTGTTAACCAACTTCTACATCTCAAGTGATCGCGTACGCCGATGACATCTGCGTTATCATTCGGGGAAAATTTCCTCAAACCCTCTGCAATTTAATGGAATATGCTCTGACTAAAGTATGCGACTGGGCGAACGCTTCAGGTTTGGAGGTTAATCCCGAGAAAACCGAACTTGTCCTCTTCACTAGGAGGTACAAAATACCGAACTTAATACCACCAAAAATTGGGAATACAACTTTAGTACTCAGTGGCAAAGTCAAATATCTAGGAGTTATTCTAGACAGGAAACTACTCTGGAGCGACAATATAGCGGAACGAGTTAAAAAGGCAACATGCGCGTTGTTTACTTGCAAAAGAGCAATTGGTATATCGTGGGGGTTCTCTCCCAAAGTGGTGCACTGGATATACACAGCTATTGTTCGTCCAATTTTACTCTACGGTGTGCTGGTCTGGTGGCCGGCACTAACCAAGAACACGTACCTCAAGCAGATACAAAAATTCCAAAGGAGTTCAGAACTCTGCATAACCGGGGCCCTCGGCTCCACTCCGACAGAAGCACTCAACACGATGCTGAATCTTCCACCACTCGATCTGGTGGCTAAAGAAATGGCTGTGATTACAGCTCTGCGATTAAGGGAGACCGACGTATGGAAGGGCGGCACATGTGGTGACGCCACAATTTTAGGCTCCCATGCACCTGTGAGCATACCATTACATACTGACTATTGCACGCCAAGCAACGTGTTCGTTAGGAACTACGAGGTGAAAATACCCACAAGACAAGAATGGGATTACCGACCGCATACTGTGCGGAATGCCATGAACATATTCACCGATGGCTCTAAGCTTGAAGGGAAGGTGGGTGGAGGTATCTTTTCACCGGACCTGGGACTAGAGATCTCCTTTCGTCTTCCCGACCACTGTAGCGTGTACCAAGCAGAAATGCTGGCAATACACGGTGCAGTGAAAAGCCTAGCGTCTACACCCCAAAACGGCAAACGGATATTTATCTTCTCAGATAGTCAGGCCGCGCTAAAGGCACTGAACTCATGTGTCGACAACACAAAGTCGCTAACTGAATGCCGCAGATCTCTTAACGAGATGGCTCAGCACTTCAGTATCAGCCTTATTTGGGTACCTGGTCACAGGGATATTGAAGGCAACTGTATAGCGGATGAGCTGGCCAGAAGAGGTACCACCACTCATCTCCTTCCAGGAAATGATCTGGTAGGCATTCCCATGGCATCTTTCAAACTCCGAGCTAGCACAAATACCTTACAAAGGGCAAATGAGCTCTGGTCAGGTCTCTCGACGTGCGAGATATCAAGGCTAACTTGGCCTTCGTACAACAAAGGACGCACTAACTGTCTGCTGTCCCTTAATAAATCCGGTGTCTCATCACTGATAAGGGTGTTAACAGGGCACTGCTTAATAGGCACACATGGTGCTAGGATGGGCGTAATAACTCACGATTACTGTCGCAGTTGCAGATGTATTGAAGAGGAGGAGAGTGTCATTGTCCTGCACTCAGCAGAAGACGATTGGCTATTCTCGGCCAACCGTTGATCGACGACCTCACGGAGGTTTCAAAAATGGATATTAGGGCTCTATCGAAATTCATTGATTCCACGAGCTGGTTTGATCCTCTAATCCAAGTGTGAGAATGGGAGATTGTTGATGTTTGTCTCTCGGATATGGGGTGGGTCTTAAGACCGCATAGGGTATCACAATGGGCCAACTTGACTGGCCTAAGTGGTGGGCAGGGTCCTGCACTCTGTCCTGCCCTCGCAACCTAACCTAACCTAACCTAGTCCTCTTGTCAAACAATCAGAAGGGGTTTCTTTGGTAGGTATGTATCTCCACTGACTTGTCGTGGTACAACGTTGAATTTCTGCAACTCTGTTTGCTACGTAAACCAGCCACCATGTTCAACAACTTCGTATCCAACCTAAGACTACCATGCTATCCGTCCAATAGTGGATGCATTGCGGCTCATGATCGAAATATCGCTTAACCTTTTCCACAAGTTTTACTAATACACTGCTGCGCACAATTCCAGCCTTGGAATGGAAACCGTCTTTAGCGGGGCGACTTTAGTTTTGGATTGAATTAGGAAGGACTCTGTGTGGTTATCGCTGTAAACAACTGCATAGACCACTGCTGCATAAGCTACTGAGGATGCATCGCTAAATCCATGCAATTCGATCTTACTATTTTTATCGCTACTGAGCCATCTTGATATTTTTATATTTTCCAAATTTTTCAACGAGTCTCGATATTGTATCCATTCGTCGTGTAGCTGAGTTGGAAGTGAATCCTGCCAATCCAACTTTTCCTTCCACAGACGCTGAAACATCAGTTTGGCTACTATTGTGACCGGTGCAAGCCAGCCTAGAGGGTCAAACAGTTTTGAGGCATCCGATAGCATGCTACCTTTAGTTACAGTTGGAGCGAAGCTAAAGTTAAGTTTGAAACATAAGTTATCATCAATTACTTCCCAATAAAGCCCCAAAGCTTTAACAAAGTTTTCATCTTTCAATTGGTATGAATCAATGTTATCTCGATTATTAAGCGGAATAGAATTCATTAGTTCTTGGGAGTTTGAATTCCATTTTCTTAAGTTAAATCCTCCACGGTTAGAGAGATTAGTTAGCTGATGTTGTAATTCTATTGCCTCTGTTACAGAATCGCCTCCTGATATGATGTCATCAACATAACTGACTTTCATGGAGATTTTACTTGCGAGAGGGAACTCACTGGTTTCATCAAGAGCTAACTGTCGAAGAACGCGTATAGCTAAATAAGGAGCTGAGGTTGTGCCATAGGTAACTGTTCGCAATTTATAAATACCTATTGTCTTTTTTACATCGTTTCTCCATAAAATGCACTGAAAGCGCTGATGTTCGTGGCAAACTTCTATTTGGCGAAACATTTTCTCCAAATCTGCTGTAAAAGAAATTTTATGACAACGCCATCTGGTAATTATACTGGGTAGATCATTTTGTAAAGGTGGTCCAGAAGAGATCTCATCTTTGAGAGATATACCCTGGTGTCGGCCACTTCCTCCATCAAATACCACTCTCAACTTAGTGGTAGTGCTACTATCTCTTAAAACACCATTATGAGGCAGAAGGTAGTGGTTCTCTCTCAAATCGTTTGGGTACTCTCCTATCTTCTCCATGTGTCCCAACAATTCATATTCTGCTAAGAATTTTTGTATAACCGAGCAAGCTTTGTATTAGATCTTAAACGATTTTCAAGCTGATGATATCTTTTCACAGCAATAAGGTGAGTGGAAGCAAGTACCGGCAACTCTCCGGTGGTTAGTAGAGTCTTAAAAGGAAGATGTACTGTATATCGTCCACTGTAATCCCTGGTATAGGTTTCCATAAATAGTTTTTTGCACGCACTCTCTTCTTTGCTAAGAATTCGTTCCTCACTCAACTCTTCTTGCTCCCAAAATAATCGGAGTGTATCATCATGTGTACATAAATTCGAATGTATTACTTCTGGGGCAAGGCTTTTATTTATCGGTCCGGAAATCATCCAACCAAAATGTGTTTCTTGCAGTATAATTCCGCGATTGTACCTTCTCATATTAGGTAACAGAATATCTCCATAAAGATCACAGCCAATAATCATATCGATATCATCTGGTGAGCTAAAGGTTGGGTCTGCCAGATGTAAGTCCGAAATCAGAGGTAAACTCTGTACCTGTACGGTTTATATGAAGTGACCTTTGGTAAGACAACGAATTGGCAGTCAATAGAGAAATCTTTATCATAATGTGAGTATAAAGTGAGCTGTACTACTTTTTTGGCGGTTAGGCCTGGAATGCCCCCAATACCACTAATCGATATGTTTACCTTGATTTTGTTAAGGTGCAGTAATTGAGCAGCATTCTCTGTTATAAACGAAGCTTGCGCTCCTTGATCGACGAGAGCTTTCAGATTACATCTATGTGATGAGGAAGCAACAATTACTCGAACAGTAGCTAGTAACACTGGTTTAAAGATATAATTTGATAGAGAATGTAGCTTTGTTGGTGTTTTCAATGAAGCCGTTTCATTGCTACCAAGTACGCCGGTTGAATAAAGTGAGACATTAGCGTTCACCTCCCCATGAGTGTTATTGGAACCGCATAATGCGAAAGCTGTATGAAGTATGGTGTGATGAGATTGTTTACACTCTTGACACCGCGAGCTAATTTTGCATTCCCTGTAGGTGTGACCCTTACCTAAACAGTTTAAGCACAAATTATTTTGCAAAACCAATTGTTTTTTATCAGATGCGGGGAGAGCAGAAAATTTAAAACATTTGTACAACTGATGCTGCTTTTGACAAAGGGAACAGGTAGATTGACCTGATTTGTGGTGTGCAGATGTCGTATTTGCATGTACGAGTCGCCGTGGTTGGTTTTGTTGTTTATTTTTAGAATCACGGATACCTGTTACTTTTATTTTCATTTCATCCTCTCCCTCAACAAACTCAAGAGCGCGATAAGTGTTCTCTAGGAATTTGAGGAAACTCAGTACTTCAGGAATGTCATTTTTTCCATGCAGCGACTGTTCCCATTCTTTTCGCGTTTGTTTATCTAGTTTTTGGGTGAGCACAAAGATAAGCAACGGATCCCAACCAGTAGTGCTTACATCTACCGTTCTCAGAAGTGCTAAACAATTACGAGTCAAATCCAGCAGAGTTTTTATACTTTGCAGAGCTCCATCCGTAGGTGCTGCGTTAAAAAGTTTCTTTAAAATCTGGTCAACTAATTTTCTTTTATTATGGTATCTATTGACTAAGGCTGACCATGCAAGCGAATAGCTTGCGTCAGCTGATGGATATTCATCAACCATTTCCTTTGGTGTACTTGTACAGGAACCTTTTAAATAAAAATATTTTTGGACGTCTGTTAAAGCCGTGTTGTTGTGAACTAGGGACAGAAACATATCGCGAAAGGGAATCCATTCCAGATAATCTCCCGAGAAGGTGGGAAGCCCAATTTTTGGCAAACGGGCAGCTGAAGTTACTATATCGTTCCTAGAATTACCTGTAGCGAAAGTGCTTGCATGAATACCTGGTGAATTTGGAGTGCTAATTTCCAGCTGACGGTCAATCAACTTAGATTTAAATGAAATAAAAAGATCATAGCAGGTGTAGAAGACATCCTCAGATAAATAGGGAATTGATTCGTTACGTAGGTTTTCGATGATTTTCTCGTGGCCAGCTTTGAAGTTTTGATATATGTTATCAACCTCGCTAAGTAAGCTTTGAACATAACCTCTCGTCTTTTCTTCTAATGCCTTTCCGTCGAAAGATGCCATCATTCGCTCGATATGAGCCTTCATCCGTCGCTGATCTTGAATGGCAGCTTCCATATTTATTAAATATAAGCAAGGTATATTTAAGATAAGTTATAAATTTTCCACGTGGTGGCGATATGGCAGAGTATTCAGAAAAAGAATAATCCTTCTAAACGTGTTACTTGCATTAAAGTAAAGCAATGTAATAGTTACGCAAAGTATTTTAATTCACGTAACCCGGGTTTCGGCACCATTTTAATGTGTAGTACATTAATAGATTAAATAATTTAGACCTTTTTTTTATTGGTATTCCAAGACTTGTGTTCATAACTCTTACATAATTTTTTATTTCATTTCTTCTTTGTGTACAAATCTTAGGTGATACAGAAAAAGTGTAGTTGTAAATGTCAAGAAAAGCAAAATCGATAATTCACAATAAATTCATGATAATGTATATTAATGCTAAGTATAAAGGGTGATTCCATTCAAGTAAAAATCAATTATAAGTAGTTCGAACTGAACACCTGTAGTATTTATAACATGGTAGATACAACTAAGCTAACAGTTCTCATAATTCGCTTTCGAACTTCTCTCAAAATTAACAAATGTTTTAATGTAATTTAACATCTTTTACTAACATTATTTCTCCTATATGCGATAGATCTCTTTTTACATGACATTCCCCTGTTACGGTAATCTAACATTTTTCTCAAATATTCGGGTACAAACTTCTCTCAACTATATATTCAAACAATTTTCTGTAACATTCGGGATTAACATAATTTTATCTACCATAGCTTCTATTAACATCAACTTCTCCTGTTAGTGTTAACATTTTCTCAATAATTTTAACTCTAACAATATCTTCCCAACAAACATTTTTAGCTAATCTCAATTTGAGATGCATTTGAGAACCAATCATCTTCTCAAATCTCAAACGTTCGTTTTCAATTTAAGGCGAAATAACCGTTGATAGCGTTCTCAACCTAAAAGGCTTATTTTTAATATGGGATTTTCCCTGATTTTCAAATTGAGAACGGCAGAATTTTCAAACGTTTCTCAAACTGAGCGGAGTGGATCGAAATGGAATCCACATGCTCTCATTGAAATATTTATTCAGAGATGCCAATCATGCAAAACAAATACCCATTTTAATAAAAAGCGTGTTCCATTTATGCAGTTAAATTTTACTTTATACTTTTTTTTAATTAATATAGTTCAACAAATAATCCTGTTATATAAACAACATTTGAAAAAAAGTTGAGAATAGATGTTTTCTCAAACGTTTGAGTTTTTGGTGCTCGATGTTTGTTGGGTTAGCATCTCAAAGGGGAATTCAGTTTGTACACGCATACTAACGCAAATTAAGAAAAGTGCGCAAGAGAGCGAGTTAGCGAGACCAAAAGACCGCAACTACTCTCTATACTAGAATTATAGTTCTCAAAATTCTAAGCTTCTCTCGCTTCTCAACCAAAGTCAAATTTTAATGGTGTTAGTGAGTGAGAGCGAGCAAATACAAAAAAATAAAACCAAGAGCAGTGAACATTACTCGAAAGATGCTTCGAAATTAATTTTAATTAAATATGTACTCGATTGTTCGAATTTTTTGAAACTGCTCATGTTATGATAACGTTAAAAGCTTGCCACAAAACGTATGGCTATGTTTCCACATGCCACAAAACGGTTCCCTTATGGCAAAAAATGTTTATTATAGCGAAATATGACTCTTTTTGTTTTTACTTTGATTGTTTTTCAACAAACAACAAGATTTGTGAAAGAGTAAATAATTTGCATTATTGTTCTCTTGAAGAGCGCTTTTCCCCTTAGAGTTGGTGAAATAACAAAAGTGAAATAATTTTTATATATGTATGGAATGACTTTCCATGTTATCCTCCTTCCTCTGGCCATTTGATGGGGATGATGGCAGCTAGCTAAAATATATGCTATAGAAAGAATCAAATCATGTCCAATTTCCCAAATTCGCATTTTAATTTTTTTGTGTTTTTTTTGTACTCCCTTTTTTTTGTTGTTTTACAACATATTTCGATTTTCGTTTCCTTTTCTTTTTTTAACCTTTTTTTGATGATTTTTAACCGCCAATTTATAACCCTTTTTTCGCACTCTTTTGCCCTCGCTCACTCAATAGACTTGATAGAAAAATTTATTTAATTTTTAATTTTTTTTCTAACTAAATTTTAAATATATATAAATTTCCTCAAGAATTTCATTAAACATCATTTTTTTTCTTTTTTTCCCAAAAAATTAACTTTACACTAAAGATAAAACCTGCACGTTCCTGCTCCCTGCTGCTGTATCCCTTCGGTTGATTGGACGGACTTTCGATGTAGGTAGTCTCACCGGTTATCGGTCATGCTGATTTAAGAGTGGGTATCGCAAATACCGCGCTCAACAAAAATTTTTCTCTTTTTAATTTTAACTTTTTTCAACTTAAACTGTTATTCAATAGATTTTTTTTTTCAAAACGTATCATTTTTTTTCAAAGCTTGTATTCTTCACTCAACTTTTATTTATTTTTTTGTTTCAAATCTATTTTTGTTTAACGATTATTTTTTTTCTTCTTTGTTCAAAAACTATGTCTTCATTTCCGCAACTTTTTTTCAGATCTTATTTTTGTTCAATTTATTATCCAGAACTTTTCAAAGATATACTTTTTCTCCAAAGTTTTAATTTTGTTCAAAACTTGTTTTTAATTTTTCAAAACTCTTTTCTTTTCAGACCTTTTTTCAATTTATTATTCAGAACCTTTTTTCCTTTTATTTATTTTTTTGGTTCAAAACAAAATTTTGTTTTTGTTTCAACTTTTAATTTTTGTGTTCATAAACAAGGTCTTCATTTCCTCACATTTTCAAATTCATTAAAAAAAGTTAAATTTTTCTTTTTTTTCTTTTTCACGCTCCAAGTTTTTTGTTCAGTTCCCAACTAGCACAATTAGTAGTAGAATGGGAGTGTCGACTAATGTTGAGACTTTAAAATGATTTGCTACGACTAATGGGTACGTATTAGATACATGTTCATCACGTTCCAGCGAAGTTTCTGCGTGAAACCAGGCTACGTATAGCGGACGTGGTATTGTGGTAGACGCGACTTTTGCGGAACTGTGCACCTATACCCATCTCCATCTTGCTTTATTATGAAATTATAAAACTATATTTATTTATTTTTATTTGTGATGTGGATTTGTATAAGTTTGACTTCCTTTATTTCTGTAACTACTTTAGAAACTAACCAATTAATAGGGAATATACTAAATGTGTACATATGCGTATAAAAGCTGATGCGCTTGAAATTTTACTGTGAAATATATTGGTAATAGGTCGAAATATGACAACGCGCCACTTAGATTTTTATATATTATCAAAATGAAATACATAAAATCGATAACAATGTGCAAGGAAATTGCACGCTGTACGTAGGAAACCTTTTTGTTTTGTCCCTTAGCAGCAAAAAATGCCCAGTGTGCATTTATTTATTGCATATAGTGCATAAAACATGCAAAAAAGATCAAATTTCTTTCGTCAATTTCATTCTGCAGAATACTCGTATTTGTTTTGATCAATATGGCGTACCATGGCATAAATAGCTTTGTAGTGGTATTCCCCAACTTAGAACTTCAAGGTAGTGACCAGCAGTGACCGCCGCGAACTCGATTCAGGAAAACAATTTGTAACAATTATTTCCATCGGAAACGTACGTAATGCATCAATTTTATTTATTTTTTGTGTCAATAGCGAAATATTTTGTACCCTTAGGGGGAGTTTTGCACTATAGTGAACAACACTGCTGGTAGATATAAGAAGTTGTACGCACTCCGTAGTAACCAACCTACTACTCAGTAATATAACTAACCATTTTACTACCAAAACTTCTTTAAGAGCTTGACAACTTCGAGGTAGCAAACAAGTAGCAAGAGTCACGACCTAAAAGTAATAAAACCGCGGGAGTTGACATACAAGTTATAACGACTTCTTCAAAACTATTAATGCTACTTAATAGCCACATCATTTTAAAGTAACCGTAAGTGGTAGTCGTTACCAGCAGCTACCAAAAATTATTATAACAAGGTTATTTATACTCAAAAGTCACAAGTAGTGCTAGTTGGGTTATCACATACTTTAAGTTAAACCGATCATTTAAAAACACTACATTTTATAAATTTTTATTTTTATTTTTCACGGCTCTCCGACATCAACTTCCTCAATTGTCTTTCTCCTAAGCTAGGTTTCTACCACTATCCCGCTATTTCCAAAAAAAGTTATTTACGAACTATTTTCCTTTAAAAAAAATTGTTTTCGAGCAATTTCCCATACTATTGTTATTATAATTTTATTTCCTCTCCGAACATCTTCAAACATATCCTATCCAATGCTTCATGCCGTTACCTTCACAAAACCATCCATCTCCTACTTCGGGACAAATTTGATACCTTCTTGGCCACAGTGCCAATCCCGCTGTTGTCTTTCTGTTACCAACTGTTCCCACTGTTCGATGTAGGTAGTCTCACCGGTTATCGGTCATGCTGATTTAAGAGTGGGTATCGCAAATACCGCGCTCAACAAAAATTTTTCTCTTTTTAATTTTAACTTTTTTCAACTTAAACTGTTATTCAATAGATTTTTTGTTTCAAAACGTATCATTTTTTTTCAAAGCTTGTATTCTTCACTCAACTTTTATTTATTTTTTTGTTTCAAATCTATTTTTGTTTAACGATTATTTTTTTTCTTCTTTGTTCAAAAACTATGTCTCATTTCCGCAACTTTTTTTCAGATCTTATTTTTGTTCAATTTATTATCCAGAACTTTTCAAAGATATACTTTTTCTCCAAAGTTTTAATTTTGTTCAAAACTTGTTTTTAATTTTTCAAAACTCTTTTCTTTTCAGACCTTTTTTTCAATTTATTATTCAGAACCTTTTTTCCTTTTATTTATTTTTTTGGTTCAAAACAAAATTTTGTTTTTGTTTCAACTTTTAATTTTTGTGTTCATAAACAAGGTCTTCATTTCCTCACATTTTCAAATTCATTAAAAAAAGTTAAATTTTTCTTTTTTTTTCTTTTTCACGCTCCAAGTTTTTTGTTCAGTTCCCAACTAGCACAATTAGTAGTAGAATGGGAGTGTCGACTAATGTTGAGACTTTAAAATGATTTGCTACGACTAATGGGTACGTATTAGATACATGTTCATCACGTTCCAGCGAAGTTTCTGCGTGAAACCAGGCTACGTATAGCGGACGTGGTATTGTGGTAGACGCGACTTTTGCGGAACTGTGCACCTATACCCATCTCCATCTTGCTTTATTATGAAATTATAAAACTATATTTATTTATTTTTATTTGTGATGTGGATTTGTATAAGTTTGACTTCCTTTATTTCTGTAACTACTTTAGAAACTAACCAATTAATAGGGAATATACTAAATGTGTACATATGCGTATAAAAGCTGATGCGCTTGAAATTTTACTGTGAAATATATTGGTAATAGGTCGAAATATGACAACGCGCCACTTAGATTTTTATATATTATCAAAATGAAATACATAAAATCGATAACAATGTGCAAGGAAATTGCACGCTGTACGTAGGAAACCTTTTTGTTGTGTCCCTTAGCAGCAAAAAATGCCCAGTGTGCATTTATTTATTGCATATAGTGCATAAAACATGCAAAAAATATCAAATTTCTTTCGTCAATTTCATTCTGCAGAATACTCGTCTTTGTTTTGATCAATATGGCGTACCATGGCATAAATAGCTTTGTAGTGGTATTCCCCAACTTAGAACTTCAAGGTAGTGACCAGCAGTGACCGCCGCGAACTCGATTCAGGAAAACAATTTGTAACAATTATTTCCATCGGAAACGTACGTAATGCATCAATTTTATTTATTTTTTGTGTCAATAGCGAAATATTTTGTACCCTTAGGGGGAGTTTTGCACTATAGTGAACAACACTGCTGGTAGATATAAGAAGTTGTACGCACTCCGTAGTAACCAACCTACTACTCAGTAATATAACTAACCATTTTACTACCAAAACTTCTTTAAGAGCTTGACAACTTCGAGGTAGCAAACAAGTAGCAAGAGTCACGACCTAAAAGTAATAAAACCGCGGGAGTTGACATACAAGTTATAACGACTTCTTCAAAACTATTAATGCTACTTAATAGCCACATCATTTTAAAGTAACCGTAAGTGGTAGTCGTTACCAGCAGCTACCAAAAATTATTATAACAAGGTTATTTATACTCAAAAGTCACAAGTAGTGCTAGTTGGGTTATCACATACTTTAAGTTAAACCGATCATTTAAAAACACTACATTTTATAAATTTTTATTTTTATTTTTCACGGCTCTCCGACATCAACTTCCTCAATTGTCTTTCTCCTAAGCTAGGTTTCTACCACTATCCCGCTATTTCCAAAAAAAGTTATTTACGAACTATTTTCCTTTAAAAAAAATTGTTTTCGAGCAATTTCCCATACTATTGTTATTATAATTTTATTTCCTCTCCGAACATCTTCAAACATATCCTATCCAATGCTTCATGCCGTTACCTTCACAAAACCATCCTACTCCTACTTCGGGACAAATTTGATACCTTCTTGGCCACAGTGCCAATCCCGCTGTTGTCTTTCTGTTACCAACTGTTCCCACTGTTCGCTCGAAGTCAGTTTCTTCGAAATCAAGTACATGTTCGAATTCGCTCACCCGCTGTTAACGTACGCGCTCTACATAATAAAATCAATGGTAATAATTTTTAGAACACTCACACAATCAAAGCCCACTTCCTATGGCGACCGGATGTGAATAACATTTTGGCTGGCGCATACATCTCCAACCTCACAAATGAACTAGTATGAAAACACCCATAAAATGTATAGTAAACGAGATACATACATATGGTGATTCAAATATAAGAAAATTTGCCAACCCTAGTGGTCGCTATTTTTGCCCTTTCCCAAGTGGTACCACTTCACTTCTACTGCCAGTAAAGAAGGAGAGTGAAACAGACACAACATCATGACTAAATAATTTTTTTGTAGTCATTCAAATGCAGTTTTGATAATTGTAGCAGTGTCATTGGAGTTACGTTAAAATGGCAAAAACGTACCAAATTTGGAAGTTGGGTACCAACGTACCCGGAGAAAAAATTCGTACCGAAAATGGTACGTTTCGGCCAAAACGGCAACCAAAAATTAAATAATAAAAAATAAAAGTTTAAAGGAAAGGAAGGGACAGGAAAGGAAGTGAAAGAAGGAAGGAAAGGAAACCAATTGAAAATAAATGACAGGAAAGGAATGGAAAGGTAGGGAAAGGAAAGGTAAGGAAAGAAAGAAATGAAATGAAAGGAGAGGAAAGGAAAGATGGGAAATAAATGGAAAGGAAAGGAAATTGATTTAAAGGAAAGGAAACTCAATGAAAGTAAATTGAAGGAAAGAAAAGAAAACGAAGGGAAATTAATATAAAATAATGAAAAGAAAGAAAAGAAAAGGAGAAAGAAGGCTAAGGAAACACGGAAAATTAAAAAAGTTATGTAATGAAAAGAAGGAGAAAGGAAAGAAAGGGAAAGTAAGAGAAAGGAAATATAAGGAAAGGAATGGAAAGGAAATTAACTGAAAGGAAAGGGAAGGAAATGAAAGGAAGGGAAAGGAAAGGATGGGAAAGGAAAGCAAAGGGAAGAAAACCTGGGATAGAAGATATTTTTTAAAAAGTAATACATTGAAAATACAGTTGAATTTCAACCACTGGGCAACTAGCCTTAAAAAAATCAAAAACCCTAAACACAAGCCCTCAGTAACATGTTTAAATTTACATACATATGTAGCTATATTTTAAATTATACTGACTTACCTTTATTTTCAAAATTATTATACTGCGCGAATTGGATTGAAATGCTAGTACCACGTGGACACGATATCATCACCTGATCGGTATCGCAAGCTACTTTTTGATATGTCCTCAAGGTTGCTGACAAAAGAGCTTTAATTATGTATATCCATTATTTGTTTACGTTAAAATTTTATCAGTATACAAATCCAACAATCATATATTTGAACATAGTCCATCGCGTGGGCGTCACGGATGCAAGTCGAAAATTAGGCGGCGTTTTGGAGTACGGTTGTAAAATAAAGAAGTGTATTATTTGTTTATCAAAATTGGCTTAACTATAAAGTAGCACACCCAACTTCATAAACGCATTGCAAAATGAAACAATATCCCCAAAATTAGTATAAGCAGGGCTGCCACTAAAAAATTTTTTTGGTAACCAAATTTAAAAAAAAAAAAAAACCAAAAGTAGAAGAAAGTAACCAAATTAATAAAACTTGTGTTTCCACTAAGTATTGTTAAACTTTTATTTCATGGTACATATAACTTAAACAAAATATATGGTTAAAATAATTATTAATTCACTTTTCTTGGGTTTGACAAAACAAATTAGATTTAATTAAATAATAACACATGTTAGACTTCGACGCAGAAAACTGAACCGTGTTAGCAGTGGCGGATTAAAGGTCCAGAGCGCCCTAGGCAGCCACTTTCTCGGCGCCCCTGTACCGACCATAAATGGCCATCATAATACTATAAATTTTAACTACCTAGTTGTTTTACACCCTAACAATCAAAATCTTTCCTCTTTATAATATTAGTGTAGATGTAGATATAGATGATGCAAAAGCTTAGATAATTTGTTAATATTTAATAAATTAAAAAAATAAGTTTTGAATTATTTATTGAAAAAAATATAAGTAAGTAGTAACAGAGCAAACAAAATTTAAAAAAATAAAAATCTCTGCGTCTACATTTTTGTTTCGCGAAATTGTCGATAACATCGTCGTAGTTTAATGACAGCAATAAGACAGATTCAATATTTAGTATTGCTAACGAATTTAACCTCTTATCTGTCATGGTTGAGCGAAGATAGTTTTTTACTCTTTTTAGGCAGGAAAAACTCCGCTCCCCACTGCAATTACTGACTGCCGTCGATACGCACATTCTTAAGGCTATGTCAATGTTGGGGTAAATTGTTTCAAGCTCTTTATTTCTCAGAACCTGTAATACCGTGTTCGTTGTTCGGGGCAGTTCTCCGTCTCGAGCTATCGTTGTTAAATAAGAACGTAGATGGATACATTCGTCAACAAAGCATTTTTCTAAATCATTGGAATACATTGTTACCAACGAACTTGCTCTATTTTGAACTTCTTCGGTGTTTAAATTCGTCAAATTGCATAAAAATTAAAATTTATTGCAAAAATTATTGTACGCTTTTCGTCTCTTTTCAAGTTCAACGACAATTCGGTCTATAATTCCTAGATATACTGTTACTCGGAATGTTTCCCGACCCGATAATGAAGTAGTTATATCTTCCGCAGATTCATCTGCTGTGAGCTTTCTCTTCCGTATCGTCTTTGTGTCCTTTTCATATTCTTTTACTAACGACAATTCCAAGGCTTGCTGTTCATATTTATCAATATTTCCCCTTTCTGAAGAAATTATGTGAATCATACTGTCATACAATTGAACAGCAGTACAAATATCAATATCAACGGATTGCAATTTTTTGTTGGTTTTGTTCATGTGAACCAAAATAAAACTCCAAAACACGGTCATGAAGGCAGTTTCTAGCCGTTCTAATTTCAACCTTATACCTTTAGCTTCACATACAGTAGAACGTTTTTGCGCGGGATTGCTTTCGATAGCAAACAAAGCATCGTGAATTTCTGAAAATGACTCTTTTAAGCCTTTACAAGCATCTGCTCGAGCTGACCAGCGTGTGTCAGATGGATTTTTGACAGTAGATTTATTTTTCGTATCATTATCTAGACGTATTTGTGATTGTAGAGTTTCCCATCTTTGAGTTGAAGCTGTAAAAAATATGTAAATTTCTTGAAGGAGACCAAAGAACCAACAAGCTTCTTAAACGCATTCAGCGGCACATTCACCCACTAGGTTCAGTGAATGTGCGGAGCAGGGTATATAATCTGCTAGGGGACATAGTTCTTTTATATTCGCCTGTAATCCATTGTATATGCCAGACATATTTGCAGCGTTATCATATGACTGGCCTCTACAGTCTGATATATTAATTTCAAACATGTCTAATGTTTTAATTATAGCATCTGCCAAGTCTTGTGATTTGTGGCCGACGTGTGCGATAAACTTCAGAAAACGTTCAGCGGGCGTACCATCGGCTCTAACATACCGGATCACGAGAGTTAATTGGTCAATGTGGGAAATATCTGGTGTTGAATCCACTTTCATTGAATAATATTTTGATATCTTGATTTCATCTTTTATTTGTGTTAAAATTTTGTTTGCCATCAACTCAATAAATTCGTCACAGATTGTAGAACTCAAGTAATTTGTACATCCCTTTCCCTTTCCGCCATATTGAGCAATATGTTTACTTAAAAACGGATCAAACTCCGCTATGAGCTCCAACGTCATTAAATAATTTCCGTTATGAAGAGACCCAAGTTTTTCGTCATGTCCCCTAAAAGATAATCCACGCGATGCTAAAGACTTTACAGCTGCAACCACTCGTTTCAAAACTTCACGCCAATAAGTTAGCTCTTTTTGAAATTGAGCGACGAGCTCATGATCAACACGACCGACAATGTCAGATCTACGTTGCAAAAGTCAAAACACATGTTTTATGTTCACATGAATTTTCGTGGCTTTCTAATCTAATTGACGCGTTCTTCCAATCATTGAAACCTACATCTTGTTTTCCAAAGCTAGTTCCACCATTGAATAATAAACAAGGTCCACAAAAAACCTTTCCTGTGCTTGGAGAGTAAATAAGCCATTTTCTTGGACATGTTTCTCTATTTAACAATTTCCGTTGAAACATTGTTTTTGTCAAAAAACGTGAGACTTTATCTTCATATATTCTCTTACTCAATGAAAAATCCACATTTAAATTTTGATTGAAACCATTTAGTGCAATATATTCTTGTGTTTCGTTATTGATACTCCACTTGGCTGGGTCACAATCCACGATAATTATTGTATTTTGCGACTGCTGCACAACATCTACTGCCGATGAAGTAGACGGCGTGGGCACGAACAAATTTTGTCGCTGTATAGAACTGGTAGGAGTTTCATATTGAACAGGGTCGGTAGCAGACGCACTGTGACTAATAATTGCGTTAGAAAATCCGAATCACTACTTTTTGGTTTTGAAAAAAAGTCTCAATATTTTTCGTGTGCTTTATTATATTTTGATGTTTTTCTTCTTTTTCCTTAGCCTTCCTTTTATATGATGCACCACTAGGTTTTTTTTTTAATTCACTCATTCTTTGAAAAATACTTTGAAAGGTGATAGACACACACAAATACCACAGCGAGAACGTGAACAATAGAAGCGCGCGTAATTCACTGACAACAACAAAGCTTAGTTGCCGCGCCTCTACACCGCCCTGCGGGGATTCCCCGTAATCTATTGCAAAGTAACATCCGACGCTCAAGAACGACGCGACGACGCACAGGGTTGCCAGTATTTTTTTAAAATAAGTCGCCAGATTCTCCCTTAAAAATCGCCAAAATCGCCAAATTTTACTAGCAGGTCGCCAAATAAGTCGCCAACAAAATTTCCCCAAGAAACAATATGTAGAAAAATACAGCTGGAAATACATCACTGACATTGGCGTCAACATTCATATATCCCTGCCAACCAGAGGAGAGAGCCGAAGTGAAAATAAAATCAGAAATTAGTATTGTGCGATACAAAAATGGACTGTGACATCGAAAAACCAAAACACAATTCGATATAACTCGATAGTTCCATAATTCCGTCTCTAATTCGCTCGTTCAACATGGATAGAAAAGGCTCCTCGCTGAACAAAATTACCCATTGCCCTTCTTTTTGGGAAGCGCGTACCAGTAATTTCCCAAGAAATTATCCGAAAATGGTTGCCAGAGTATGTAGTATATATTTATTTTCTCAATAGATCTCTACATATCGTAAGATTTATTGGCAAAGTGGATCGTATTAATAAACAAAAAGCAATTGCTATTTCTCAAATTTTTTGTAATTTGACAAAAATTTGTATGAAGAAACTTTCAAAATTTGAGAAAAAGGCTTGAAAAAGTAATTGCTTTTTTATTAATATAATCTAATATTTTGATAATCGCCAAAAAAGTCGCCATCGCCAATTTTCATAAATTGGTCGCAAAAGTTTGTAAAAAATCGCCAATTTGGCGACAAATCGCCAGTACTGGCAAGCCTGACGACGCAACAAACGCGCAATATTGCACAATATATCTATGCTTGCGCAATATAATCGATTTATCTATTTTAATCGTCGATATGTTATTTTCTTTATTTGTTTAAAAATTCTGAGCTCGCGCGCCCCTAGGCAAGTGCCTAGTTTGCCTTAGGGATAATCCGCCTCTGCGTGTTAGTCTTCGACGCAGAGAACGAAGTGTCTTAGTCTTCGACGCAGAAAACTGAAGTGTGTTAGTCTTCGACGTAGAAAACTGAACCGTGTTAGTCCTCGACGCAGAGAACGAAGTGTGTTAGTCTTCGACGCAGAAAACTGAACCGTGTTAGTCTTCCTTGGGAGCGACGATATGTACATCGGACCTAGACATAACTTTACTTGGGGTTATAGTGGATAAGTTCTTTAAATCAGCTCTTGAAAAGTCGAATATCTGTCCAAGTAAAAGTTTCTGATGTTAATTTTTATCTCTTGTTTACAATTATCTGACAATTGGCTACTCTGCAAACAGGAATTAGCCTCTTTCCCTATAAAAATATCTAGTATAGGCAAATAATTGTTATTATTAGTCATATCCAGTGAATCTAATACGGCTGATACATTAGCGCAAATTCCGAATTAACTGCGCTTTTGGGAGTTAACTTGAGCATAATCTTCATTATAAACTCCCAAAAATTAAGAAGATTTGAGCAGTTTTAAAAAATTTGCACTGGCAACACTCTGTACATAAATAGACAACAACACCAAGAAACACTAGGAAATTAAGGGTAGCAGGCGTCGCGCTGGTTTCTAAGATCCGACTTTCGACAACTAGATGTCGCTGAGGTAGGTAAGAATATAGTGCAATAACAACCAAAGTAGTAATTCTCAATGCTGTTAATCTACATTTTTGTGTGTATCAGGGTAAAATTTGGATCTGATTAAAGAAGATTTATTGGAGATAATCTCCGTGTGTGTATCCATAGCATAAGGAACACAAACTTTCCGAAATTCAATTCGTCTTGCAATTACAATTATTATCGATACCATCACATTACATAGAGCCTACCGCATCAAATTTTAATTATACATCTTATGCGCCTGATACATTAGCGCAAATTCCGAATTAGCTCCACTTTCGGGAGTTAACTTGAGCATAATCTTTATTATAAACTCCAAAATTATGAAGATTTGAGCAGATATCATAACTATTTGACCGCTACTGTCATCGATAAATAAACAAACATCGCAACGACCATTACCAAAATTACGAGTTCGCCGCTAATGGACACTAGATGTCATCAAAAAAGAGCGACATCTATTTTAAACCGCAAGTACTACAACCAAAGCCATCTAGTGCGCTGATTGTTAATCTTCAATTTTGTGTGTATCAGCGTAAAATTTGGATCTGATTAAAGAAGATTTATTGGAGGTAATCTCCGTGTGTGTATCCATAGCATTACGCACTCAACATATTTAATGTTGTCGAAAACACAGTGGGAATGTAAGAAAATGCAAAAAGCTTAGAAGTAACCGAAATGTGCAAGCGGTAACCACGTAACCAAATGAAAAATTGGTAAACATTTTGGCGAAAAGTAACCAAAAACGGCAGCCTGAGTATAAGTTCGACTTTTGCATAAAAAGCTCCGTCCGCGGACCGATTTTGATAATCAAAATGGTCGATTAAAAAAACGCTTCTAGAGAATATTATTTATTTCCTTAAATCTATTTTTAACGTTTTTGCAAAAAAACACGTGCAAAAAAACACATCATCCGCTTGTATTCAATAAGCTCCATCAGCCAAACCTCAATTTTTCAGAAGAGCAAAAAAAACTGTTTTGACAGCTTCTTTGAAAAGTGCGAATAATATGAATTACCCCTATTAACAAGCAGACCAAAGGCCCTCCTTTGAGGAGGATTGTCCTCCGAAAAACGTGTGTCCTAGTTTTTGACGATAATGTTCTCCTTCTTCAGTAAAAATATTGTTCAACAAATGAGTATCTTCTTTTTTTAAGGTCATTAAATGGGTTCCAATTAACACCAATCCAGATACGGATAAAATGTTTGCATGTAAATGCAACAACGTTGTGATCTTGCTTTTTTCTGGATCGCTTTCAGATCCACAAGCAGCTCTGTTCGTTTTGTTTTTGTAGTAGATTTTTTGACATCCAACTTTTATTTTCTTGTTAGCACCATATATGAATATGTATAATACTTCTATATTGCTAGTAAGCAAAGGGTACATTCACCATCATTACAGTACAGATATCGCACACTAAATCAAAAAGAGTCACAACTCAAAATCAGAGTAACTTTCAGTTAATTGCTTCTGGAACGCACACTGTACTACATTTTGTTAGGAAATCTAGGTACCACGAAATAAATCCCATATGAAATAAGTCCCAAAAAAAATATGAAATAAGTCCCAAATATTTTCCATACAAATTGGGAATTATTTCATAATGAAATAACTCCCAATGCGTTGGGACTTATTTCATAAAATTTTGTTGGGAATTATTTCATAATGAAATAACTGCCAAATGAAATAACTCCCAACGGGATTTTGTTTGGAGTTATTTCAATTTCCAGCATTGGGAGTTATTTCATATTTGTTGGGACTTATTTCATTTCTCTTAAAACTACAATTTATTATTTTTTACCATTGGGATATATTTCATTTTCTTTGGGACTTATTTCATTTCTCTTAAAATTGCAATTTAACAAGCTTTCAAGATTTGTAACTGTTTCTATAACTGTTGTAAGGTAAGATTTTAGCAAAACAACCAACAGTCTTACATGTTTTATTTTATATGATTATTATTATTATTTTATATGATTATGTGATTAACCATTCATTTCATTAACGTAAAGTAAGTTTTCCTCATGCAAAGTGACTCCAAAGTTATTGTAAATATGGTCTTTCTGGAGCATATTGACACATAACTTTGGAAAACTTACCGTTTAACAACAATAAAAAGATTTTGATCGATGACACATTTTCAAAAGGTAGAAAAGGACTGGTCCAAATATTGGCCGATAACTTAGGTATCGACCGATTACTTTGAAATCGGTTGAGCTATCGGAATAATCGATATATTAAATTTTAAGTTAGGCGTCCAGTAAAGCTACTGTTAAAGTTTCATTGAATTCCAATCAGCGGGGTTTTCGAGTGATACGTCCACAAACATACATACAGACAGACAGACAGAAATTTACAATTTTATTATATGTAGAGATTATGAAAAGCTCAGATATATAACCGGCAGGCAGGAAAAAAAATTTAGAGGGGGAAAGAGGGCGCGGCGCGGCGATCCGCGTATCTCCGCGTCAATTTTAAGTTGTGACAGTTTTTGATTTATTGAAAAAAACTAATTTTTGAGTTGTCAAAAAACAGGAGCAGAATAAAAAGTGTTTATTAAAAATATTTAGAGACGGTAATCATTATGAGTTAAATAATAAAAATCGAAGTTTACCTATTATTGTTTTATCTTTTCGATCGGCTGTAGTAATTAAAGCATGATTTTAATTATATAAATCGTAAATAATGATTTTTCTCGATTTATATATTTTTGAATGTTATTATAAATTGATTTCAATCATTTTTACTCAAGCATAAATATTACTTCTGTAGTAGTATAAAGGGTTAATTAGTATTTCCAAGCTAGAATTATACTAAAATATACGTTAATTGGAAGCACTGTCAACAATTGTCAAAAACCATTTTGTAAAAGAAAGAAGAGAAGAACAGAAAATAAACGACACTCGAAGAGTACGGTTGACTGGTTTTTATTATAACTAGAGTTTCCCCAGTGGTTGAAATTCAACCGCTAACCTTATTTTATTTCTCTACCTTATTGCTATTTCTTAAATTTTCCTTACTTTTCCTTATTTTTATATTTTTCGTTTCTATACATTCCTCTTCTTTTAGCCTTTTTCTCCCTCTTTACGCCATTCAGTATAAAGTTTCGATGTTTATAACTATTTATTTTAGAACGTTTTTATTCGCCTTTCTTTCCTTTCCTTTTCACTCCTTTCCTTTCCTTTGGTTTTATTTGCTTGCCTTTGCTTTTCTTTCCTTTCCTTTCATCTCCTTTCCATTCCTTTCCTTTCCTTCCCTTTATTTTCCTTTCATTTCTTTTCTATCTTTTCATTTAATTTTATTATTTTTTTTTTCTTTCCTTTCTTTTCTTTTTGTCTTGTCTTTTCCTTTCTTTTTCATTATTTTTTTTTCTTTTTCTTGCATTTCCTTTCGTTTCGTTTCATATCCTTTGCTTTAGTTTTATTTCGTTTGCCTTCATTTTATTTATTTTCTTTTAATTTCTTTTCTTTCTTTCCTTACCCATATTTTCCATTACATTCCTTTTTTCTTAGCTTTATTTTCCTTTCCTTTCCTGTTTTTTTAATTTCCTAACCTTTCCTTGCGTTTCCTTACTTTCTTTCTTCTCCTTTTCGTAACTCCTTCAGTTTTATTTCTTTTCCATTTATTTCCTTTAATTATTTTTTTCCCTTTCCGTTCCCTTCCTTTCCTTTATTTTTTTATCTTTATTTCTTTTCCATACCTTCCTCTTTCCTACCTTTTATTTCCTCTCTTTTTCTCTTCTTTTTGTTATACCCAGCGTACTAGTATTAGTACAAGGGTATTATAATTTTGTTCACATAACGGTAGTACGTAACGGCACAAAATAATCGAGATAGATATAGAGTTCCATATATGAAAGTTCTGTTAATTTATTTCATAAATCTGGCAATATCAAAACATTTGTATATGTACTTAAATAAGTATTCTCCTATATATATTTATGAAATTAAATAAAAAGTCACTTGAAGTACGACTGTCAATCCCATATGATTGCAATTGTATTGCTTGTAGCATTTTTCAACTTGTTTTCGCCAAAAAAAAATTATTCGACTGGTAAAAGTTCACAAAATATAATGGCCAACAGAGAACATAGAAAATAGAGAAGTTGCAAGTCGCAAATTAGTTGGCAGCGCGAAAAAAAATTAAAACGCTACTACGGACATTTCACCACACAAATTTTTATTCAACAAGGGACTAACAGATTTCTTGTGCTTGCATAGAAATAACAGAATTCTTGTGCGTACATCAGCAACAGAATTATTGTACTAACATAGGAGATGGTTATATTTTACCGACGGTAAAATGAAGATTTACTTTATTGTTCCAAAATAAATGCATATTGTATTTTAATAAAATTAAAAATTATTTTTTATCCATTGGGGGAAATTTATTTAAAAAAAAACTACATTGTAATATATTTTCTAAAATTTTCAGAAATTTTACATCAATTTTTATGAAGAAAGTTTTGAAGTTTGAGAAAAAGGTTGAAAAGAAAGAAAGTCAGAGGCACACTTAGGCCAGTTTTGAAAGGGCCGTTGTGATACCACCAACACAAGAAAATTCAGTCCCGGGACCCAGCCATATGGAAAATCCCTGAGTTGTTGGGATTTTCCACATAGCAGAATCCCGGGACAGACACTCCTAAACCGACACTGTTACTCCTCCTCGAACCACTTAGATGACTTAATGAAGCCTATCAAGTCCTTTATGTCCAGTTCCGCGATCTGGCTTAGGCTATCCAGGAACGGAACTCCCAAAAAGCGCGTTTAAAGCCGGATAGTTGCAGATGAGGTGCTCCACTGTTTCCTCCTCCTCATCATCTTTGCAACTCCTGCAGCATCGTCGGTAGGGCACACCTAGCCTTTCTGCATGCCTACCAATGAGGCAGTGACCGGTTAATACCCCTATCAATATGCAGATTTCCCTCCTAGTTAGGGCATAAATGCGTCTAGACCTTTTAAGATCCCATTTTGGCCAGGTTTGTTTCGATATGCGACACCCTGGGGATTGCAGCCATCTTTCGTTGGCTTGACGTAGTGTGTGCTCCTTCAGCATTAGTTTGCATGTGGCAAACGGCATACCTAAGCGCTCTTTATCCTGAAGAACCTGCTTGGTCGTGCCCTGCCTGGCAAGCTCGTCTGCCTTACAGTTTCCCTCAATGTCCCTATGTCCCGGGACCCATATGAGGTTTGCGCGGTTCTGTTGGGCCATCTCTTGAAGAGATCGACGACAGCTGAGCGTCAGTTCAGAGTTGAACGTGTATGAGCCAAGGGATTTGATGGCCGCTTGGCTATCGCTGAAAATAGCGATATCTTCTCCGATAACACGTTTGCTTAACCAGGCCGCGGCGTCCAGGATTGCCGAGACTTCCGCCTGGAAGACGCTACAATGATCAGGTAGTCTGAAGGAGAGCTCAAGGTCCAAATCCCTTGAATAAACTCCTCCTCCAACTTCGAGCCGTCGGTGTATATGGAAGTGCCACCATTTGTTTCGGGACACCAATCCGTCCTCTCCCAGTCTGCTCTGCTGGGAATGTTTATTTTGAAACAGCTATCCCCGACTGTAGTAGTCGCACAACGATCTGTGCTTAGAGGGAGAAAGCTGTAAGATTCCAGAATACTGGAGTGTCCAATAGTACCCGCAGCCCAACTGGAGGTTTCTCTTAGGCGCAGAGCTGATGCCGCCGCTGACCGAAACCCTTCCAGATCAAGTGGCAAAATGCCCAGAATGACCTGGAGGGCTTCGTTGGGCGTTGTCCTTAGCGCACCGCTTATACAGATCATATTGGATCTATGGACTTTCCACAACATTTTCAGGTATGTTGCCTTGCTCAGCGCAGGCCACCATACGACGACTCCATAAAGCATGATTGGGCGCATGATGGCCGTGTAGATCCAACTGCATACTCTAGGGCTGAGCCCCCATTTTTTGCCAATGGCTATTTTGCATGTGTAAAGAGCGATGCAAGCTTTCTTCTGGCGCTGAAGAACATTCTCCTTCCAATTCAATTTCCTGTCCAGAACTATGCCTAGAAACTTGGCCTTATCCGACAAGCCCAGGCGCGTGCCATCTAGTTCTGGTAGGCTTAGTGGCGTTATTTTGTACCGGTTGGTGAAGAGGACAAGTTCCACCTTCCCTGGGTTGATACTAAGTCCGCAGCGAGAGGACCACGTTGAAACTTCTCGCAGTGCTACTTGCATCAGGTCACACAGAGTTTGTGGGAACTTGCCTCTGAATGCAATAGCTAAATCGTCTGCGTATGCCACTATCTTCCCGCCCCCCAGCTTGTGTCACGTACCAACGAGTTGACTGTGAGGTTCCATAAAAGCGGGGAAAGAACACCACCCTGGGGTGTTCCCCTTGTGACATAACGTGATAACTCAACCGTACCAAGTGAAGAAGCTATTTTCCTTCCCCTTAAAAGTTGGTCAATTAAATCAGTTAGAGGTCTATCTACGCCCAGATTAGTTAGAGCGGAGTTGATAGCCTCCGGGCTTATATTGTTGAAAGCCCCCTCAATGTCTAGGAGGGCCACGAGACAGTAGTCCTTTTCACACAGCGATTTCTCAATGACAGACACTAGGCTGTGCAGAGCGGTTTCTGTTGATTTACCCTTGGTGTATGCTTGCTGATAGCTAGAGATAAGGTTGCTATCAATAGTCGTTAAGAGGTAGTCGCTTAGTATCCTCTCAAAGGTTTTTAGTACAAAGGACGAGAGACTGATCGGTCTGTAGTCTTTTGGCTCGTAGTGGGATGCCTTCCCAGCCTTAGGGATAAACACTACCGTGGCGCTTCTCCAGGAGCCCGGAATGTGGTTGAGAGCCAGGCAGGCTGTGAAGAGAAATACCAGCCATTTAGCTGATGTCTCCAACGTGTTTATAAGTTGCGCGGGGATAATCCCGTCCGGCCCGGCAGCCTTATACGATTCAAAGCTCTTAACTGCCCACCTTACTCTTTCCTCAGTGATGGGTATATTTACTGTCAGGTTTGTTGCAGGTGCTAGTGGTGCATCATGCAGATTCCCCGGAAAATGTGTATTCAAGAGCAGCTCAAGGGTTTCCTCTTCCGTGCTGGTCCAGGATCCGCCAGGTTTTCGCAAATAGCTGATGGTTGTTTGACTTTTCGAGAGGACTCGTCTAAGTCTCGCTGTGTCGTCGACCTTTTCGACGCCAGTGCAGAAATTTCTCCACGAGGTTCTCTTCGCCTGTCTCAGAGCTTTTTTGTAGGCCCTTAGTTTAGCTTTATATTCGTGCCAATGAGGCTCAGAGCCGAAGCTCTTGGCCTTGTTAAATTGTTTCCGGCATGATATTCGGAGCGAGTCGAAATCGTAGGACCACCAATGTGGCCTGTGTTTACCGCGTGGTTTTGGCACTGGACAAGCCTGTCCTAGAGCATTTGAGAGCGCCGATGTAAATTTAGTAACAAGATCCTCCAGCTCCTCTACTGTTGAGGGGGCTTGTGAGGGCAGTACTGGGAGGTCTCTGTCTAATATTTCATTGTGTAACTGCCAATTTGTGTTACGTGGATTGCGCTTAATGATTGGTTGTTCGACAATAAAGTCTAAAACCATTTCTATGTAACGGTGGTCGGAGAATGAATGTTCTTCCAGAACCCGCCATTTTCTGACCCACCCATAAGCGCCTTCACTACAGATAGTGAGGTCTATGACCTCCCTACGGGTCTTAGTGATAAAAGTAGGCTCATTACCCACGTTGCAAATTACCAGGTTGGTTGTTAAGAGGTAATCAAACAGAGACTCGCCCTTAGCATTGATATCGGAACTCCCCCATTGGACATGGTGAGCATTAGCGTCCGCTCCAATAATAAGATTACCCGTGCAGAAATTTGACACCAGGTCTTTTACCTCCGTTTGTGGTGGGGGTTCTTCGGCGTCGTAGGGCATATAGACCGACGCCACCGTCAGGCGGGTGCTGTCAACCGTTAGACTGATAGCGGTAATATCACCATTGGTGTAGTTAGGTAGGAGAAAGGAGTTCAACTCAGACTTGACCAAAATACACGTTCGGACTTTGCTCTCCTCGCTGGCTCGAATGAGCTTGAAACCCTTAGTCCCCAATCCGCAGATTCTCGAGCTATTGACCCAGGGTTCTTGGATGAGGACCACATCCACGTCGCCTTTAGAAAGACGACTACTTAAAGCAGCCGAAGCTACTTTAGATTTGTGCAGATTAATCTGAAGCACCACCAACATGAGAGCGCACAGACTTCCCTGCCGTCCCCATATCGTCGAGGTTTGCCCCATCCAGGAGGTTGCCTATCAACGACGAGTTGTTCCGATTAACTGCCCGATATGGCGTTGCAGGAGTCTTGCTGTCTGTAGCGTTAGATGTTAATCGCTCAGCGTTGGCTGCTACCACCGTGACGTCGAGGGCTTCCTCGTCCTGTAGGCTGTCCTGTCTGTCGGGCCCTACCGCATCCCCGACCAGATTCACACTCCAGTCATGCGTTGGCAGGGACGGATTCATTAGCCGTAGCATCCCGAGAATTCTCTCGGGTTCGTCAGGGATGGCCGGAATCCACGCCCTTGCCCTTGGACGAGCTGGAATGTCCTTCCAGTCGACGACCTCTATCTTTGCGCCCTTGTAGACTTCACCCAGCTTAGCAGCTGCTGCCTTGTACAGTGCTACGGGTTTTGCATCCTCGCATGCGAGTAATTTAATCTGACCCTGGTGCCAACCCGCATCCGTTACTCGCGCCGAATTACCCGGAAACTCTGGAGCAACATTGCCGAGTTCATTTCGCACGTAACGCCACCGGTCCTTAGGGATGGCCAGACGGTCATTGCCTCGGTCAAGGACGCCTATAAGGATCCTGTCCTTGGTTACCTCAGCAAAGCTTAGTTTGCCCGCTCCAGGGGTATTCTGATGCCGCTTGGGAGGGTTATTTAACTCCAGGTCCGATCTCTGGCGCTTGAAAGGGTTAACTTTTAACCTCTTTGGCATGTAAGAATTTTGGAAATCCGGTATCACAGCTTTCGCTAGCTCTACCGATTTACTGGAATTCGGCGACAGCGATTCCTGCGGTACCCCTTCATACCTCTTCAGGATCTTTGCAGCCAATCTTTTATCGTGGTATGTGAAGCGGCGGGGAGATGTCTCCTGGGAGTGCGGACCCGTAGTTGCCATCGCGGTCGCTCTCCTTGCCGAAATCTCAGTTGCAGCTTCCTTCTCCTTCGAAACTCCGAGGCCAGGTCGTGAGACCGCTGCCACAGACGTAAAGATACTGGTTTTCATATCAGCGGTTGATGGGAGTTTAGCATCCGCCGTTGTCCGCTTAGTTGCGTTGGCAACCGCACTGGTGCTAGCTCCCATCAAGTCAATCTTAGTCGATAGAGGGTTGGTTGACCGACTCGTAGTTGCCATCGCTGTCGATCCCCCCCCTTGATTGTGGAACGGAGGTTGTCCTCCGGCGTTGTTGTTGCTTCCTCGCCTGTTCCTCCATAGCTCTCCTTTGCTGAGGAGTGAAATTTGGCGTTGTTTGTTTTTTAGGTTTATCGTTTTTATTTGGGTTATTTGAGTTCATCTTGTTCGTACGACCCATCGCCGGACAAGGCCAGCTTAGGGTCAAGGGAAGAGTAGGGGAAAATGTGTCGTCCGCCGCGGCAGAGCCCCGTACCGCGGTAAGGCCATGCTTACTCTCTGAGGCGACCCGGTATCAGAGAGGCTCCGTTCAAATACAGCCACGATTTGCCTCCCGGCTGCAAACGTCCAATGGGCACGGTTTCGCATAACACCCTGGATTGGGAGGGGGAAGATCTTTGTCGTCGCGCCAGAGAGGCTAAGCTGCTCTCGTGATGAAGTGCCGTACGGAGCTATGATCACAAGGGCAGCGTAGCCCTGTGGCTATCGACTTAAGCCCTCGTACCGCGGCAAGGTATCCACCCTTCACGAAGGAAATTTTACATCAATTTTTATGAAGAAAGTTTTGAAGTTTGAGAAAAAGGTTGAAAAGATTTTGAGTCATATTAAAGAAAAAGAACAGACTACTTTCTCAAATTTTCACAAACTTTATAGGTATCAGTTTTGAAAAATCGATTGCTTTTTTTGAATTAATATTTTATACATACCTAATTATTTAAAAAAAAAACTAACGAATAAAATTTCAATTTTTATTCGAACATTTCTGGACTCTTTTAAGTAATTTCGGGGCTATTTTCTGAACTACGTAGGTACCTACCTATTTAAACTTATTTTTATTTATTGTAGTACATACATACATATGTGCATATTTCACACTTCATTTTAAAATAAGGAAATACGATCAGGGATATTAGGTACCTAAAAGGCCTCCAAGCATCAAAACAAACAAAACCATGCACACAACCACACAACCATACATAATTCCATACTCTTGCCCTTGCCTATACACCTCCGCACTGTCCCCTTTGCTGCTTGTACTGTCCAAAAGCTTCAAAACAAGCAAAACGCGCACAACCACACAACCATACAACTCCATATTCCTACCCATGCATCTCCGCCCTAACCCCTTTGCTGATTGTACTGTCCAAAAACTATTCCTACATACACACGCGCGAAATATGTCATACAAATCTACCTTCTTAAATGCAACAATAACAAATTCATTCATAAATTTTTCTCGATAGAGTTGAAATGAAATTTGGCAACATAGCTCTCCAACAAATCGACAAAAATTTAAATTTAACAAAATTCAATCATTTTAGGGGTATTCATTTTTTTAGTAAAGTGTAAAGTGACGTACAACTCGCTAAATTGCGCAACCTATTTTATTTAAAAAGTAGACATTTATGTACTTTTGAAGTCGACCTGCGTTGTGTGTTGGGATTAATGCTGATCTACACCATGGATAGCCCCACGTCTAACTACCCGGACAAGTTACCTAAAAAAAGATAGGCATTTATGTATAGGTAAAATAATCAAATTAATACCTAAACAATAATATATTCAAAATATTCCAAAATTGAGACAAAAACGAAAAACCATTAGGCAGAAACTAAAGTTCCAGTCTTTTAGAGAAAATATGCTAAAATAAAATAAATTTTGAAACATTATTATCCAATTTGCGCAGAAAAACAATTACATATAATAATTGAATTTAAAAAAAAAAAAAAAAACATAATAAAAATGTGTAATAATAACAAAACATCAATTTCACATGCCACCTTGAACTTGCGAGCTTTCGCTCCGCAGTCCAGATGTTTATCACCTGAGCTATTGAGACTTCACAATTGATAGTAGCAAATCGTACACTTAAAATTAATTACCATATGCCCGCGGCTGCGATTGGCCAATACAACAGCATACAATGCAATACAAAATGTAAGCAATATAAGTGCACATTGGGGTGGCCCATATTTTATGGGAATGTAATTTGAACATCAAATTTCCTAAACTTCAACGATGCATCGATATTACTAAATGAATGAACAATACAAAATTGAGTCTTAACCGAAATGGGGAAAATGCGATTTCGTGTCGTGTTCGTGCTTGTTTGTGCTAAGTTTAAAAAAAACTTGAACTCCTATCTGAACGAAAACTCAATAAATTTTTAGCTGTGATAGGTTGTTTTATAATGAAATTCTCAGATAGGTAGAGCGTTGATGAAAAAAATCTGAAATATGTTAGAGTGGGTTGACATGTAGGAGAGGGAAAATCCGAAAAATCGCGATTTGTTGACAAAGGGTCTTATGCCAACCAAGCATTATAAATTTATGAAAATGTTGGGAGTTACACCAATCTAAAGAAAATATGTAATATGCTAACTCTAGGCACTAAGATTATTTTGATAAGGGGGGGTATTAGTTTATTTCATAAATCTGGCAATATCAAAATATTTGTATATGTACTTAAATAAGTATTCTCCTATATACATATATATATATATATATATATATATATAATTAAATAAAAAGGCACTTGAAGTACGACTGTCATATAATACGCACGTGTTCGTATTAATAAGTTCTTGGGTTGAAAAGAGGAGTTCATTAAGGCATGTCCATCCGTCTGTCCGTCTGTGTACACGATAACTTGAGTTAAAATTGAGATATTTGCATGAAAATTTATATACAGGTTACTTTTTGGGCAAGGTAGGTCTCTATTGAAAATTGACGCCCCCTTTTTCGATATCGAAAATTTCGAAAATCATACAAAAAGACATAATTTGAGTAAAAAATTTGGTATTTGCATGAAATTTGGTACACATATTATTTTCTGGCCAAAGTAGCTTGCTATAGAAAATGGGCGAAATCGGATGATAACCATGCCTCTTTTGTCGTATCGACAACTTCGAAAATCACATAAACTGACATAACTTGACTAAAATTTAAGATATATGTCTGATATTTTGTACACAGGTTACTTTCGAAAATCACATAAACTGACATAACTTGACTAAAAATTAAGATATATGTCTGATATTTTGTACACAGGTTGTGGTCCTCATCCAAGAACCCTGGGTCAATAGCTCGAGAATCTGCGGATTGGGGACTAAGGGCTTCAAGCTCATTCGAGCCAGCGAGGAGAGCAAAGTCAGAACGTGTATTTTGGTCAAGTCTGAGTTGAACTCCTTTCTCCTACCTAACTACACCAATGGTGATATTACCGCTATCAGTCTAACGGTCGACAGCACCCGCCTGACGGTGGCGTCGGTCTATATGCCCTACGACGCCGAAGAACCCCCACCACAAATGGAGGTGAAAGACCTGGTGTCAAATTTCTGCACGGGTAATCTTATTATTGGAGCGGACGCTAATGCTCACCATGTCCAATGGGGGAGCTCCGACATCAATGCCAGGGGCGAGTCTCTGTTTGATTACCTCTTAACAACCAACCTGGTGATTTGCAACGTGGGTAATGAGCCTACTTTTATCACTAAGACCCGCAGGGAGGTCATAGACCTCACTCTCTGTAGTGAAGGCGCTTATGAGTGGGTCAGAAAATGGCGGGTTCTGGAAGAACATTCTTTCTCCGACCACCGTTACATAGAAATGGTTTTAGACTTTATTGTAGAACAACCAATCATGAAACGCAATCCACGTAACACTGATTGGCAGTTACACAATGAAATATTAGACAGAGACCTCCCAGTACTGCCCTCACAAGCCCCCTCATCAGTAGAGGAGCTGGAGGATCTTGTTACTACATTTACATCGGCGCTCTCAAATGCTCTAGGACAGGCTTGTCCAGTGCCAAAACCACGCGGTAAACACAGGCCACATTGGTGGTCCTACGATTTGGACTCGCTCCGAATATCATGCCGGAAACAATTTAACAAGGCCAAGAGCTTCGGCTCTGAGCCTCATTGGCACGAATATAAAGCTAAACTAAGGTCCTACAAAAAAGCTCTGAGACAGGCGAAGAGAACCTCGTGGAGAAATTTCTGCACTGGCGTCGAAAAGTTCGACGACACAGCGAGACTTAGACGAGTCCTCTCGAAAAGTCAAACAACCATCAGCTATTTGCGAAAGCCTGACGGATCCTGGACCAGCACGGAAGAGGAAACCCTTGAGCTGCTCTTGAATACACATTTTCCGGGGAATCTGCATGATGCACCACTAGCACCTGCAACAAACCTGGCAGTAAATATACCCATCACTGAGGAAAGAGTAAGGTGGGCAGTTAAGAGCTTTGAACCGTATAAGGCTGCCGGGCCGGACGGGATTATCCCCGCGCAGCTTATAAACACGTTGGAGACATCAGCTAAATGGCTGGTATTTCTCTTCACAGCCTGCCTGGCTCTCAACCACATTCCGGGCTCCTGGAGAAGCGCCACGGTAGTGTTTATCCCTAAGGCTGGGAAGGCATCCCACTACGAGCCAAAAGACTACAGACCGATCAGTCTCTCGTCCTTTGTACTAAAAACCTTTGAGAGGATATTAAGCGACTACCTCTTAACGACTATTGATAGCAACCTTATCTCTAGCTATCAGCATGCATACACCAAGGGTAAATCAACAGAAACCGCTCTGCACAGCCTAGTGTCTGTCATTGAGAAATCGCTGTGTGAAAAGGACTACTGTCTCGTGGCCCTCCTAGACATTGAGGGGGCTTTCAACAATATAAGCCCGGAGGCTATCAACTCCGCTCTAACTAATCTGGGAGTAGATAGACCTCTAACTGGTTTAATTGACCAACTTTTAATGGGAAGGAAAATAGCTTCTTCACTTGGTACGGTTGAGTTATCACGCTATGTCACAAGGGGAACACCCCAGGGTGGTGTTCTTTCCCCGCTTTTATGGAACCTCACAGTCAACTCGTTGCTACGTGACACAAGCTGGGGGGGCGGGAAGATAGTGGCATACGCAGACGATTTAGCTATTGCATTCAGAGGCAAGTTCCCACAAACTCTGTGTGACCTGATGCAAGTAGCACTGCGAGAAGTTTCGACGTGGTCCTCTCGCTGCGGACTTAGTATCAACCCAGGGAAGGTGGAACTTGTCCTCTTCACCAACCGGTACAAAATACCGCCACTAAGCCTACCAGAACTAGATGGCACGCGCCTGGGCTTGTCGGATAAGGCCAAGTTTCTAGGCATAGTTCTGGACAGGAAATTGAATTGGAAGGAGAATGTTCTTCAGCGCCAGAAGAAAGCTTGCATCGCTCTTTACACCTGCAAAAGAGCCATTGGCAAAAATGGGGGCTCAGCCCTAGAGTATGCAGTTGGATCTACACGGCCATCATTCGCCCAATCATGCTTTATGGAGTCGTCGTATGGTGGCCTGCGCTGAGCAAGGCAACATACCTGAATCTGTTGCGGAAAGTCCATAGATCCAATATGATCTGTATAAGCGGTGCGCTAAGGACAACGCCCAACGAAGCCCTCCAGGTCATTCGGGGCATTTTGCCACTTGATCTGGAAGGGTTTCGGTCAGCGGCGGCATCAGCTCTGCGCCTAAGAGAAACCTCCAGTTGGGCTGCGGGTACTATTGGACACTCCAGTATTCTGGAATCTTACAGCTTTCTCCCTCTAAGCACAGATCATTGTGCGACTACTACAGTCGGGGATAGCTGTTTCAAAATAAACATTCCCAGCAGAGAAGACTGGGAGAGGACGGATTGGTGTCCCGAAACAAATGGTGGCATTTCCATATACACCGACGGCTCGAAGTTGGACGGCAGAGTTGGAGGAGGCGTTTATTCAAGGGATTTGGACCTTGAGCTCTCCTTCAGACTACCTGATCATTCTAGCGTCTTCCAGGCGGAAGTCTCGGCAATCCTGGACGCCGCGGCCTGGTTAAGCAAACGTGTTATCGGAGAAGATATCGCTATTTTCAGCGATAGCCAAGCGGCCATCAAATCCCTTGGCTCATACACGTTCAACTCTGAACTGACGCTCAGCTGTCGTCGATCTCTTCAGGAGATGGCCCAACAGAACCGCGTAAACCTCATATGGGTCCCTGGACATAGGGACATTGAGGGAAACTGTAAGGCAGACGACCAAGCAGGTTCTTCAGGATAAAGAGCGCTTAGGTATGCCGTTTGCCACATGCAAACTAATGCTGAAGGAGCACACACTCCGTCAAGCCAACGAAAGATGGCTGCAATCCCCAGGGTGTCGCATATCGAAACAAACCTGGCCAAAATGGGATCTTAAAAGGTCTAGACGCATTTATGCCCTAACTAGGAGGGAAATCTGCATATTGATAGGGGTATTAACCGGTCACTGCCTCATTGGTAGGCATGCAGAAAGGCTAGGTGTGCCCTACCGACGATGCTGCAGGAGTTGCAAAGATGATGAGGAGGAGGAAACAGTGGATCACCTCATCTGCAACTGTCCGGCTTTAAGCGGCGCGAGAACGCGCTTTTTGGGAGTTCCGTTCCTGGATAGCCTAAGCCAGATCGCGGAACTGGACATAAAGGACTTGATGGGCTTCATAAAGTCATCTAAGTGGTTCGAGGAGGAGTAACGGTGTCGGTTTAGGAGTGTCAGTCCCGGGATTCTGCTATGTGGAAAATCCCAACAACTCAGGGATTTTCCATATGGCTGGGTCCCGGGACTGACTTTCCTTGTGTTGGTGGTATCACAACGGGCCTTTCAAAACTGGCCTAAGTGTGCCTCTGCGGCAGCCACTTGAACCTAACCTAACCTACTTTCGAAAATCACATAAACTGACATAACTTGACTAAAAATTAAGATATATGTCTGATATTTTGTACACAGGCCCAGCCAGCGGAGTCTTTGGCCTTTAATTCGCTGGACTATGGTCAGATCTGCGTAGAGCTCGTACAGCTCATCGTTAAATTTCCTTCGATACTCGCCGTTGGCATCACGGGAAGGACCATAAATCTTCCGGAGAACTTTTCTCTCAAATACTCCAAGGGCCATCTCATCTTCTCTTGACATTGTCCATGAATCTGAGCCATACGTCAGGACAGGTATGATGAGAGACTTATAGAGCGTGATCTTTGTTCTTCGAGAGAGGACTTTACTACTCAATTGCCTACTCAGTCCAAAGTAGCACTTGTTGGCAAGAGTGATTCTCCGCTGGATTTCTAGACTGATATTATTTTCGGTGTTGATACTGGTTCCCAAATAGACGAAGTCCCTCACAGTTTCAAATTTGTAACTATCAACAGTGACATGGCTGCCAAGGCGCAGGTGCGCCGATTCTTTCTTTGATGACAGCAAACACTTCGTCTTGTCCTCGTTCACGGCAAGACCCACTTTTTTCGCTTCCTTATCCAGTCCAGAGAAGGCATTGCTTACGGCGCGGTTGTTAAGGCCAATGATATCAATATCATCGGCATACGCCAGCAATTGCACGCTCTTGTAAAAGATTGTACCATTGCGGTTTAGCTCTGCTGCTCGAATTATCTTCTCCAGCATCAGATTGAAGATATCGCACGAAAGGGAGTCGCCCTGTCTGAAGCCTCGTTTGGTTTCAAATGGCTCAGAGAGGTCCTTCCCGATTCTGACGGAGCTGTTGGTATTGCTCAACGTCATTTGGCAGAGCCGTATAAGCTTTGCAGGGAAGTCAAATTCAGACATGGCGGCATACAGGCAACTCCTTTTTGCGCTCTCAAAAGCGGCTTTGAAATCGACAAAGAGATGGTGTGTGTCGATTCTTTTATCATGGAGTGTAATGGGGTGTGGTTGCTAAGTGACCTTGCTCAATCCCGACTCTTGCGTCCTCGTTCGTGCACTCTGGGCAACTGGAGCTACCTAGGCTCGCGGCAGAAAGAGAGGGAGCCCCGGTGGGGCCACTGTGACGTACTTGGTTTAAGGTCTCACCGAGGTTTTTGCGTAGCGTCTGTTCACCATGAGGTGCGGCTGCCAGCGGGCGTCTGTCTTGAAGCAAGCGGCTCGCTATATAAATGTGTAAATATTTTCCAAAAACCCCGAAACGGGTTGTGCGCTGGGTTTGGGACCCGCCACGTAAAAAACTTAATTCCAATGAAAACAAAATCAAAGCCTCGGATGAGAACCCCCTTTAATGTTGACGACCCGGCAAAACGAATAAGGCATAATGATTTGGATATTAGGGCATGTACCGGGAATGTCCGGACCCTTTCAAGGGACGGTGCCGCTGCCCGACTGGTTGATGCGATGGACGGGGCAAGGAAAGACGACCATCGGTCCTTGTGACGTATACTAGAGTGGCCAGACACGCGGCAAAGCGCGTGGTGTAGGATTCGTGGTGGGAAAGAGACTTCGTCGCCAAGTATTAGTGTCACTCCTGTGGACGAGCGTCTCGCTGCGATCCGCATAAAGGCGAGGTTTTTCAATATAACATTTATCTGCGCCTATGCGCCGACTGAGGAGACGGACGACGCAGAGAAGGACTCCTTCTACGATAAACTTGAACAGACTTATGATCGCTGCCCCCAGCATGATATCAAAATCGTGCTCGGCGACTTTAATGCCAAGGTGGGCAAGGAAGGAGTCTTTGGTCCTACAGTTGGAAAATTCAGTCTCCACGATATAACATCCCCCAACGGCACTAGGTTGATTGACTTCGCCGCTGCTCGCAATATGGTCATCAGTAGTACCAGGTTCCAGCATAAGCGAATACACCAAGCCACATGGCTGTCCCCTGATCAAAGAACTAGAAACCAGATTGATCATGTCTTGATTGACGGCAGACATAGCTCCACCGTTCTGGACGTGCGTACACTGCGTGGTCCCAATATTGACTCTGACCATTATCTTGTCGCAGCCAAGATACGCACACGCCTCTGTGCAACGAAGAAAGTGCGCACAGTAACGGAAGGAAAATTTGACGTCGAGAAGCTGCGCATGACACAGACAGCTGATAATTTCACAACTCGACTCTCACACCTGCTAGCAGAGGGCAATCCCCGACCTAACGATGTAACCGAGCAATGGAAGCATATTTCTCACTCATTTCGTACCGCCGCTGAGGCCACTATAGGGTTCCAGCGAGCCCGCAAGAACAACTGGTACGATGAGGAATGCAAAACTGCCTCGAAAAAAAAGGACGCTGCCTACAAGGAGACGTTGCGAACGGGCGCAGCCCGCAGTGTATGGCAACAATATCGTGAGGCAAAGAAGGAAGAGAGACGCCTTTTCAGAAAAAAGAAAAGTGAGGCCGAAAGGCATGAGTGTGAGGAGCTTGAGATGCTGGCTGACAGATCCGGCGGATGACGGAAGGTTTTAAGACCGGGGCAAGCTCCTGTAAGGACAATAATGGCGACCTGGTAACCGACGTACAAAGTGTGCTTAAATTATGAGGGGAGCACTTCTCCTCACTGCGAAGGAGACGTCGAACCCGATATCCCAATCCCTGACGATGGAAAAGTCGTCCCACCATCTGACTATGATTAAGTGAGGATAGCTATATCCCGGCTCAAAAACAACAAAGCGCCTGGAAAAGACGGACTACCCGCCGAGCTGTTCAAACACGGAGGCAAAGAGCTGGTAAAAAGCATGCATCAGCTCTTATGCAGAATATGGTCAGACGAATGCATGCCTCCGGATTGGAATTTAAGTGTGCTTTGCCCAATCCACAAGAAAGGCGATCCCGCTAACCGCACCAACTACAGCGGATTTAGTCTTCTTAATATTGCATATAAGGTTCTTTCTAGCGTGTTGTGTGAAAGGCTGAAGCCCATCGTAGACAAACTGATTGGACCTTATCAGTGTGGCTTTAGACCTGGTAAGTCTACCATCGACCAGATTTTCACGATACGCCAAATCCTGGAGAAGACCCATGATAAAAAAGAAATTCTGACATTTATCGTGGTGAATATGAACGTTCAAATTTTGACAACCATAAATGTGAGTACAGAGATGCATTTCCTATTGACTATCAAATTATTTCACAAGAGTTTATGCGCACACGCGTTATTAAACACTAAAATAAAAGAGAATGCCAAAATAAAGCAATATACATAAAGGCCGCGAACTGCGTAAATATAAAATTTATTCACAAAATATTATTAAAGTTATAAACTTTGACAATGACTGCGCCTGAATGTGAGCAACAGTTTTCCAACCTATTTAGGATAAGTGAAACTGTGCTACTTTTTGACGAAAAAGTGAAACTGTGCTATTAGGTCCGTTCTTTTGCTGCCATTTATGCATAATTGTGTATAAAACTATTTTACAGCCAAAAAATACCAAGATATTCATGTATATGGACGAATTGGCACTAAGTGTGTTCGTCTAAAAGTTCAGTACAAATCATCCAGCAACGAAATGTTTCTCTTTTCTGTGACATTCTATCTCAAGGAGTGATGATTGATAATTTTTACACGAACGCGAAATGTACAAAAATTTTGCAAGTTCAGCTGTCATAGGTTGCATGTCATACAAAATATAGGCGCGAAAAAATATAATTTCAAAATCAGCTGATTTCCGTGATTGCTAGTTCGTGCTGGACCAAATTTGTCCAGCAAGAATTATCAGCTTCTCTCGAAATTAAATGTCATTTTGCTCTCTCAATTCCTCTCTCCTTGCTGGATAATTTTTCATCGCGAACGCGATTTTACCACAAAAGAAGATAATTTGTACAAATTTGTACAAATTATTTGCATGGCGAACGCAATTACTGATATGCCGAGCACAAAACATATTTTTAAAATTTTTTGTATGGATAGGTTTTCGAGATATCGGTAATTTTGTGTTGTTTCAGGTATCACTTCATTCAAAAATTATTTTCAATGTTACAAAAGCGATGGATGCAAGCAATACCTCGTTAGAGAGGAAATCAAAATACGCTTCCAACGACGTATAATATGTAGGGGTGGTCAACATTCCTACTTTTAATAGAATTTTAACAGGTCGATATCTGTATATTACAGATATTCAAAAACAAACTCTTAGTGTTAATCATTACTAAGCCAATAGCGTCCAAACCAACCGTTTTTGGAACTTTTGTCTGTCTGTATGTCTATCTTTCTGTCGGTATGTTTGAGGTCGTATCACTCGAAAACTGTTGAATGGCATTAAATAAAACTTTCACCATTGTATTATTAGAAGCATATCTCTCACTCATTGCGTACCGCCGCTGAGGCCACTATAGAGTTCCAGCGAGCCCGCAAGAACAACTGGTACGATGAGGAATGCAAAACTGCCTCGAAAAAAAAGGACGCTTCCTACAAGGAGACGTTGCGAACGGGCGCAACCCGCAGTGTATGACAACAATATCGTGGGGCAAAGAAAGAAGAGAGACGCCTTTTCAGAAAAAAGAAAAGTGAGGCCGAAAGGCGTGAGTGTGAAGAGCTTGGAAAGGTTTTAAGACCGGGGCAAGCTCCTGCAAGGACAATAATGGGAGCACTTCTCCTCACTGCTAAATTGCGAGGGAGACGTCGAACCCGATACCCCAATCCCTGACGAAAAAAAACGAAAAAAGTCGTCCCACCACCTGACTATTATGAAGTGAGGATAGCTACATATATCCCGGCTCAAAAACACCAAAACCGCCTGGAAAAGACGGACTACCCACCGAGCTGTTCAAACACGATGGCCAAGAGCTGGTAAAAAGCAAGCATCAGCTCTTATGCAGAATATGGTCAGACGAGTGCATGCCTCCGGATTGGAATTTAAGTGTGCTCTGCCCAATCTACAAGAAAGGCGATCCCGCTAACCGCACCAACTACCTCGAAATCAGTCTTCTTAATATCGCATATAAGGTTCTTTCTAGCGTGTTGTGTGAAAGGCTGAAGCCCATCGTAGACAAACTGATTGGTCCTTATCAGTGTGGCTTTCGACCTGGTAAGTCTACCATCGACCAGATTTTCACGATACGCCAAATCCTGGAGAAGACCCATGATAAAAGAATCGACGCACACCTGTCTCTTTGACAGCGCAAAAAGGAGTTGCCTGTATGCCGCCATGTCTGAATTTGACTTCCCTGCAAAGCTTAAGTATACGGCTTTGCCAAATGACGTTGAGCAATACCAACAGCTCCGTCAGAATCGGAAAGGACCTCTCTGAGCCATTTGAAACCAAACGAGGCTTCAGACAGGGCGACTCCCTTTCGTGTGATTTCTTCAACCTGATGCTGGAGAAGATAATTCGAGCAGCAGAGCTAAACCGCAATGGTACAATCTTTTACAAGAGGACATGACGAAGTATTTGCTGTCATCAAAGAAAGAATCGGTGCACCTGCGTCTTGGCAGCCATGTCACTGTAGATAGTTACAAATTTGAAACTGTAAAGGACTTCGTCTATTTGGGAACCAGTATCAACACCGAAAATAATATCAGTCTAGAAATCCAGCGGAGAATCACTTATGCCAACAAGTGCTACTTTGGACTGAGTAGGCAATTGAGAAGTAAAGTCCTCCCTCGAAGAACAAAGATCATGCTCTATGAGTCTCTCATCATACCTGCCCTGATGTATGGCTCAGATTCATGGACAATGTCAAGATAAAATGAGATGGTCCTTGGAGTATTTGAGAGAAAAGTTCTCCGGAAGATTTATTGTCCTTCCCGTGATGCCAACGGCGGGTATCGAAAGAAATTTAACGATGAGCTGTACGAGCTTTACGAAGACCTGATCATAGTTCAGCGAATTAAATCCCAAAGCCTCCGCTGGCTGGTTCATGTTATGCGAATGGACAAAGAAGCTCCGAATTCGGCAGCAGAGGAAGGGGAGGCCTCGACTGAGATGGAAACAACAAGTGGAGGATGACTTAAACTCCCTTGGGGTTTCCAATTGGCGTCATTTATCGCTAAAAAGGAATGACTGGCGTGCTTTGATATGCAACGGCCAAAATCGCTTAGGCGGTTAAGCGCCATTAAATGATGATGATGATTATTAGACGTGGAACTTAAAATTTAAAACATTCCTTTTTTCTATAACTCGACCGGTTTCAGAGTTACCGACCAATATACGCATATTGTACGAACTCATGTTTGGTCACCCCTGCTCCACGTATTGGTTGATAACTCTGAAACCGGTTGAGTTATCGAAATAAGGGATTTCTTAAATTTTAAGTTGAACGTCTCATAATGCAATGGTGAAAGTTTCATTTAATTCCATTCAGCAGTTTTCGAGTGATACGACCTCAAACATACAGACAGAAAGACAGACAGACAAAAGTTCCAAAAACGGTTGATTTGGACTCTATTGGCTTAGTAATGATTAGCACTAAGAGTTTTTTGTGGAATATCTGCAATATGTATGTATGTATATATCGACCTGTTAAAATTCTATTAAAAGTAGGGATGTTGAAAGTTACAAAAAAAATCGCCAAAAATACAGTTTTCACTAGATCTTGGTAATATTATGCTTTAAGTGTTTGTAATTATACACACTAATTTTAGAAGAAATAAAAGTTTACTGGTTTTTACAACTTCGCATAAAACAAACATTTTCAAAATCAAAATTTTTCCAAAAATCGTAAAAATTCGACAAAATTCCGACTTTGACCAGCTATTGTTCAGCGATGGTTTGGACCACCCCTACATATTATACGTCGTTGGAAGCGTATTTTGATTTCCTCTCCAACGAGGTTCTGCTTGCGTCCATCGCATTTGTAACATTGGCGAAAATAATTTTTAAATGAAGTGATACCTGAAAAACACGCAAAATTACCGATATCTGGAAAACCTACCCAAACAAAAATTTTAAAAATATGTTTTGTGCTCGGCATATCAGTGCCAATTCGTCAATGTACATGAATATCTTGGTATTTTTTCAAATTAGTTATTTGTAAACTAGTGTAATTAAACCTAAACAGCGTTTTTTTATACCTAATTGCCCTACATTAGCGCAAATTCCGAATTAACTCCGTTTTTGGGAATTAACTTGAGCATAATCTTCATTATAAATTCCCAAAAATGAAGACGATTTGTTCAGATTTAAGAAATTTGCGCTGGCAACACTCTTCAGATAAATAAACAACAACAGCAAGAAACGCAAGGAAATTAAGGCTAGCTGACTGATAGATATCGCGCTGGATTGTAAAATACGACTATCGACAGCTAGATGTCGCCGAGGTAGGTAAAAATATGGTGCAATAACAACCAAAGAAGTAATCCTCAATGCTGTTAATTTTCAATTTTGTGTGTGTCAGGGTAAAATTTGGATCTGATTAAAGAAGATTTATTGGAGATAATCTCCGTGTGTGTATCTATAGCATAATACAGCTGTAAGATGCTGGCACCCCATTGGTCGAAATTTGAAAAAGATTTTATGCCAAATAATTGGTTAGCAGGTTTCAGTAATTGGTCAGCCATAGGAAAAATTGTATGCCAATTCAAAATTTTCCAAGGTGGCCGTAATGCTATGGATACACACACGGAGATTATCTCCAATAAATCTTCTTTAATCAGATCCAAATTTTACCCTGATACACACAAAAATGAAGATTAACAGCATTGAGAATTACTACTTTGGTTGTTATTGCACTATATTCTTACCTACCTCAGCGACATCTAGTTGTCGAAAGTCGGATCTTAAAAACCAGTGCGACGCCTGTCTGTCAGCTACCCTTAATTTCCTAGTGCTTGTTGGTGTTGTTGTCGCTAATGTATCAGCCGTATAAGATGATGGCACCCCATTGGTCGAAATTTGAAAAAGTTAGTATGCCAAATAATTGGTCAGCAGGTCTCACTAATTGGTCAGCCATAGAAAATTTTTTATGACTTTTTAAAATTTCCAAGGCAAAAGTCATTTACTTCCGCAGGCACCCTGTATACTTTAAATTTCAAAAAACAGATATGCCAAATAATTGGTCACTAATTGGTCATAATTGGTCAGCAGGTCTCACTAATTGGTCAGCCATAGAAAATTTTGTACCTACGACGTTTTTAAATTTTCCAAGGCAAAAGTCATTTACCTCTGCAGGCACCCTGTATACTAAGATTTTCAAAAAACAAATATTCCAAATAATTGGTCACTAATTGTTCATAATTGGTCATTGATAGATATTTTTTAATAAAGTTTTTTAAGTTTTTTCAGTTATCGTAAGTGTTATCGCTTAAGATGCTGGCACCCCATTGGTCGAAATTTGGAAAAGCTAGTATCCAAATACATAATTGGTCACCTGTCAGTCGTAATTGGTCAGCAGGTCTCACTAATTGGTCAGCCATAGGGCATTTTTTAATAATTTTTAAAATTTTCCAAGGCAAAAGTAATTTACCTTGATCATCCAGCAATTACTGACGTCAACATGTTATCGATTCTTTCCCAAGAAGATGTGCGGTCTCTACAATTACTGAACTACTGTGCACACAGATACAATCACTTCAACATAACTCATTAGGCATCGATTTGAACATGCGACTGTAGCCCAGGCGTTAGGCATTCTGATTATCAAGGCGGGTGGCTTAATTTCGATGCTGGTTAGGGTAAGTGTATTTTTTTTTTCATAATTTATAAGTCAATTATTTATTTAAAAAAAAATGCATTCTTCTCTTCTTATTATTATTATTTTTTTTTTGAGACATTATTTACAATTATCTCTTGACAGGTATAAAAATTAAATATTTGCGTATATTAATACCACTCCCGGAATTTTGGACGTGTTTTAGGTGGCTGTCCCGGGAATCCGAATCAAACGGCCAACTCAAAAAATTGTTCTGCAAATACCATGGATCACGCGCCCTATCCGGGAACCAAGGTAATTTTTCTGGGTTTTTTGACAATAATTTTAAATAACAACAATAAAATTTGCTTTCGCCCTCGGATTCGTATTCCTAGGACGGAAACACGTGTTTTAGTAGCTCTTAAGAATATATACAATTACAGACATTTCTTATGATTATTTGAAGTTTTCTAAGGTTAAACGTATTATTTACCTCTTTAGACACCCTAAATATAATAATTTTGCAAAAAAAAAAAAATATTCCAAATAATGAACCTTGACCCATCGCAATGCTTATCACCTAAGCTAATGCACCATGTACTAAAATGCTGTCAAAAAGCTTACTTCAGGTTGAAGCAGTGTTTCGCCTATCTTTAATTAGGTTAGCTGGGGTTAACATGTCCGGGGTGGCCAGATTATTAAAGCAAAAGGCCCGAATATATATAAAAAAGCGCTTCAAGTAACAATATTCCCAATTCCAATAAAACAAATGTTTCGATAAAGTTATCAGTCATATGAATAATGAAAATTGCGTACAAGATGGGTTCACATAAAAGATTTGTTCACATAAACAATACAACACTTACATAAAATTTAATGGAGACCCAGTACCTGGGTGACCGATCTTGCTCGGTGCTATCAATTTAGCGCTTACTTTACTTACCCAAAATGATCCCAAAATGACCCAAAAATAATCCCAAAATAATCCTAAAATGGTCCCAAAAAGACCCTTGAATGTTCCCAAAATGATACGAAATTGAACCTAAAACGACCGAAAAATTATCCGAAAATGACCCTAAAATGATCCCAAAATAATCCAAAAATGATTCTCAAATGATCCCAAAAACACCCTTAAATGATCCCAAAATTATCCAAAAAGAGGCCCAAAATAATCCTAAAATAATCCCAAAACGACCCTAAAAAGACCCTCACATGTTCCCAAAATGCCCCAAAAAATATCCCAAAATGACTCAAAAATGATCCGAAAATTACCTACTTCTGACTTGACCACATATAGAATACAACGACAAGATCCCACATCGCGCTTACAAAGCCAAAATAATAGTCTAGTAGAAAATTTATTTAAAATGGAGCTTATTTCAAAGGCGGAGAGGAATAAGCTTACCACAACAACGGCAAATCCCCCAAGAATATATGGTCTACCCAAAATACACAAAGAGGGAACACCGCTTAGACCAATATGCTCAGTAATAGGGTCACCATCGTACGGACTGTGCAAATATATTGTAGATATACTAAAAAATATAACGGCGGAATCCACATATAACATCAAAAACACATTAGATTTTAAAGAAGAAATAAATAACACTAACATTAATGATGACGAGAAACTTATATCCTTTGACGTGGTCTCACTGTTTCCAAGCATACCGATACAGTTACCACTAGACGTTATATCAGAAAAATGGACAATTATAGAACAATTTACCAAAATACCAAAGAAACTATTTATGGAAATAATTACATTTTGCATTAAGGATAGTCGATATTTTAAGTACAAAGATACAATTTATACTCAGTTGAAAGGTCTACCTATGGGATCACCATCCTCGCCCGTGATAGCCGACATTATAATGGAAAATCTGCTAGAAACTACTTTACAAAAATTAAACCAAAAACCGCGTCTACTCACAAAATACGTCGATGACTTATTCGCAATAGTGAACAAAAATGACATAGATAGCACACTTGAAGCTCTTAACTCCTTTAATAAACATATAAAATTCACAATCGAAGAGGAACAAAACGGGAAATTAGTATATTTAGACTCTGTAATAAACCGACATGGAAATCAACTAAAATTTAAATGGGATAGGAAGCCGACTTCATCAGGACGAATCATTAACTTTAATTCCAAGCACCCTAAGTCAATGATAATAAATACAGCAATGGGCTGTATACGTAGGATGATGCAGACTTCAGATGAAATATAACATACAGATATAGAGAAAGAAATAACAGTATTATTAAAAAGCAACGACTTCCCAGTAAAAATTATAAGAACATTGTTAAGGAGATACAAAAATAATAATCAGCTAAATTTACCAAAAAATCCCACTATTTATAAGTCGGTATCATATGTTCCCAAACTATCAGAAAGGCTAACTGCATCGGACTGTTACGATAAGGATAAAATAAAAATAGCACACAAACCATCGAATACCCTAAGGAATTTTTTTTCAGTTGACTCTGCAAAAATCGAGAGTACTATATTTCCTATCCAAAGGAGTACTCAGGAGCATCAGACTACTCCAAATGTAGTTTAACCTTATAAAACTTCAAATAATCATAAAAAATGTCTGTAATTGTATAGATCCTTAAGAGTTACTAAAACACGTGTTTCGGTCCCTGGAATACGAATCCGAGGGCGAAAGCAAATTTTATTGTTGTTATTTAAAATTATTGTCAAAAAACCCAGAAAAATTACCTTGGTTCCCGGATAGGGCGCGTGATCCATGGTATTTGCAGAACAATTTTTTGAGTTGGCCGCCGCGATTAAAAAAAATAACTCTTAGCGGTTCCACACCTTTGCACTTTTTGTTTGCAATTTACTAAAATAGTTGCTTTTCGACTTCGGATTCGCATTCCCGGGACAGCCACCTAAAACACGTCCAAAATTCCGGGAGTGGCATTAATATACGCAAATATTTAATTTTTATACCTGTCAAGAGATAATTGTAAATAATTTTTCAAAATAAAAAAAAAAAATAATAAGAAGAGAAGAATGCATTTTTTTTAATAAATAATTATGACTTATAAATTATGAAAAAAAAGACACTTACCCTAACCAGCATCGAACTTAAGCCACCCGCCTTGATAATTGGAATGCCTAACGCCTGGGCTACAGTCGCATGTTCAAATTGATGTCTAATGAGTTATGTTGAAGTGATTGTATCTGTGTGCACAGTAGTTCACGTAATTGTAGAGACCGAACATCTTCTTGGGAAAGACTCGATAACATTTCAACGTCAGTAATTGGTGGATGATCAAGGTAAATTACTTTTGCCTTGGAAAATTTTAAAAATTCATAAAAAATGTCCTATGGCTGACCAATTAGTGAGACCGGCTGACCAATTACGACTGACAGTGTATATGTATTTGGCATACAAGCTTTTCCAAATTTCGACCAATGCGGTGCCAGCATCTTAATCGATAACACTCAAAAAACTTAAAAAAATGGATTAAAAAATATCTATCAATGACCAATTATTGAAACCTGCTGACGATTTATGACCAACTAGTGACCAATTATTTGGCATATTTGTTTTTTGAAATTTAAAATATTCAGGGTGCCTGCGGAAGTACGAGTAAATGACTTTTGCCTTGGAAAATTTAAAAATGTCGTACAAAATTTTCTATGGCTGACCAATTAGTGAGACCTGCTGGCCAATTATGACCAATTATTTGGCATACTAACTTTCCAAATTTCGACCAATGGGGTGCCAGCATCTTAATCGATAACACTCAAAAAACTTTAAAAAAAATAATTAAAAATTTTCTATGGCTGACCAATAAGTGAGACCTGCGGACCAATTATGACCAATTATTTGGCATACTAACTTTTCCAAATTTCGACCAATGGGGTGCCAACCACTTAATCAATAACACTCAAAAAACTTAAAAAATGAATTAAAAATTTTCTATGGCTGACCAATTAGTGAGACCTGCTGACCAATTACGACCAATTATTTGGCATACTAACTTTCCACATTTCGACCAATGGGGTGCCAGTATCTTAATCGATAACACTCAAAAAACTTTAAAAAAAATAATTAAAAATTTTCTATGGCTGACCAATAAGTGAGACCTGCGGACCAATTATGACCAATTATTTGGCATACTAACTTTTCCAAATTTCGACCAATGGGGTACCAACCACTTAATCAATAACACTCAAAAAACTTAAAAAATGAATTAAAAATTTTCTATGGCTGACCAATTAGTGAGACCTGCTGACCAATTACGACCAATTATTTGGCATACTAACTTTCCCTAATTTCGACCAATGGGGTGCCAACACCTTAATCGATAACACTCAAAAAACTTTAAAAAAAATAATTAAAAATTTTCTATGGCTGACCAATAAGTGAGACCTGCGGACCAATTATGACCAATTATTTGGCATACTAACTTTTCCAAATTTCGACCAATGGGGTACCAACCACTTAATCAATAACACTCAAAAAACTTAAAAAATGAATTAAAAATTTTCTATGGCTGACCAATTAGTGAGACCTGCTGACCAATTACGACCAATTATTTGGCATACTAACTTTCTAAATTTCGACCAATGGGGTGCCAGTATCTTAATCGATAACACTCAAAAAACTTTAAAAAAAATAATTAAAAATTTTCTATGGCTGACCAATAAGTGAGACCTGCGGACCAATTATGACCAATTATTTGGCATACTAACTTTTCCAAATTTCAACCAATGGGGTACCAACCACTTAATCAATAACACTCAAAAAACTTAAAAAATGAATTAAAAATTTTCTATGGCTGACCAATTAGTGAGACCTGCTGACCAATTATGACCAATTATTTGGCATACTAACTTTCCAAATTTCGACCAATGGAGTGCCAGCATCTTAATCGATAACACTTAAAAAACTTAAAAAAAAAAATAATTAAAAATTGTCTGTGGCTGACCAATTAGTGAGACCTGCTGACCAATTAGTGACCAATTATTTGGCATATTTGTTTTTTGAAATTTAAAGTATACAGGGTGCCTGCGGAAGTAAATGACTTTTGCCTTGGAAAATTTAAACACGTCATAAAAAATTTTCTATGGCTGACCAATTAGTGAGACCTGCTGACCAATTATGACCAAATAGTGACCAATTATTTGGCATACTAACTTTTCCAAATTTCGACCAATGGGGTGCCAACATCTTAATCGATAACACTCAAAAAACTTAAAAAATTAATTAAAAATTGTCTATGGCTGACCAATTAGTGAGACCTGCTGACCAATTAGTGGCCAATTATTTGGCATATTTGTTTTATGAAATTTAAAGTATACAGGGTGGCTGTGGAAGTAAATGACTTTTGCCTTGGAAAACTTAAAAACGTCATAAAAAATTTTCTATGGCTGACCAATTAGTGAGACCTGCTGACTAATTAGTGACCAATTATTTGGCATATTTGTTTTTTGACATTTAAAGTATACAGGGTGCCTGCGGAAGTAAATGACTTTTGCCTTGGAAAATTTAAAAACGTCATAAAAAATTGTATATGGCTGACCAATTAGTGACCAATTATTTTGCATACTAACTTTTCCAAATTTCGCAATTCGCCCGCAGGTACACTAAGCAGTGCTTGGTGTAATGGTTACACACTGCGGTTTAGAAATTCCTTATCTCCTCTCGTTGGTTCGATGACCAGCAGGCAAATTCCAGAAATCTCCATCCATCTTTATCTCGTAAATGCTAAAATATGCTAAAATGTTTAAGCAAATGAACTCTCAGAATTTTAGGAGATGACGCTTATTTGCGATTCTGATCCACAAGCCACCTAGCTATGATAATAGTGCGTTGTCTGCACTCTAGATGGCGCGCAGGCATCACTGCAAGATGTCAATTTAGTTGTGATCCTTTACAACTCAGAAAAAGCCAGAAGTAAACTGAAACGCCTGAAGTTACTAGCTACTAATCCCTTACTTTTCAGCGTTACTCTACTTGTTTAATTACAAAATAAATTCATTTTCGGTAAAAAGATTTGTGTTTGTTTAATAAAGTCGGTTAAGAACAGATTTTAAATTGTTATATACACCTTAATTTAATTATTTATTGAGGTTTTCTCTATAAAATTGTTATACGGAAACAAAAAATGTTTTTTAGTTATAACTTTTAAATGATAAATAATATTACTTTTGTGACTCCGGATTATGATTTCTGGGACTCGACTTTTGATTCCTCTTTTTGCGACGTGTTTTTTGCAGTTTTAGTAGGATAGAAAAAAATACAATTTCCGAAATTATGGGCGAATACATAATTAAATATAAATTTTTCTTATAAAATACACATATTTATTGTTTTGGAGTAATTTTAGGGCCTAAAACCACATAGTTCTACCCTTTTTCCTATTTTTTTGCGTTTTAGCAACAACTTTTTTTCCTCGCCAAAATTTGCCACCTTTTGGAGAAAATTGGAGATTTTACGAGATGGCTAAAATTGCAGAATCGCAAATTTAGCATAGTAGCTGTCAAAAACAACTGAGCTACGTTATCTGACTGATTTTGCGTTCATCGCTTAAATATGCCAAATAATTAAGCAAAGATGGAGATTTACAGAGATTTTCTTTCACTGGAATCGCAAAAGTCGCTAAAATTTGGCTAAATGAATTTAGAGATTTTAGGAGATGGAAATTAAGCATTAGCGAAAACTGGAATTGATGTACAGTAAAGGTGATGACAAATTTCTTAGCAACAATACAAAGCGGTTTGACAACATCCTTCAACAAGATAGAAATTGCAATCATCGTAGTTGGTATTGTATGTAGAATTTTTCAACTTGTTTTTGCAAAAAAAACAGGCTAATTTGATAAAAATTATTCGACTGATCAAAAGTCCACAAAAATTTTCAAAGTTGGTAAATATAAAGACCAATAATAACAATAACTATATTTTAGAATTTTATTTTTCTCTGAGTTTTTTTTTTTACTTTCAAGTTTTTTTTGTTCTTTTTTATAATCATGACAATCACTTATTACATTGGTTTCCATAAGATTAGCGTTATGGGTATGGCGTTTGAGAAAACGAAGATTAATTCTGCCTAAGCCCAATGGCAACACACAATGACTGGTTGATGGTAACCATAGATACAGGCATACATAGTATGTGTGAGTGTCGGGTGATTGTCGATTGCCCGGCAACACTCAAGCATGTTTTCATATTTAACGGAAAACTACAAAATTGTACACGTCAGCCAGACTCGTCTCCTTCGTTTACAGCGCTGCCAACTATCACCAAGTAAAATCCGCAAAATTTTTTTACAAAATACCGTTAGAAACCCACTAAAATCGGCAAAACAAATCTGAAAAATAAATGCATGTCAAATTTAAGTAGGCACATTAGACTGGGCCAAAAACTCAATATTTCGTTTTATTCAAAAATTATATTGATTTTATTTTTAAAGAAAGGTGAAAAAAAATTACTGCAATTTTTTCAGATTGTTAAATTTGAGTATAGAGGTCTATTATGGCTAGTTTAGATTTTACAGACTTTACCTCATATTTGGTATAAAAACGACAAACCCTTGCGGTATAACCCCATTTACCTGAACATATTTTTGAAGGAAATCGAATTCCCTACAAAAGTTGCATTGACCTAAATTTTCTCAGACTAGCCGTTTTCTAGTATTCTAGCTTCAAAATTAGCATGTTTTTTCGATTTCCCATTCTTTCTTTCAAAAATTGTCAAAAATGCAAATATCCATGTACAGCAAAGATTGATACAGATTCTTAAAGGAAACTGAGTGGGCTACAAAAAAGGTTAAGGTTTTTTGCAAAGTTACTTTTTAAAACCTTATTTAGTATTAAATAAAACAAATTCATATTCATAAAAAAAAATTCTGACGTGTACTTGAAAATCGCCGATACACGTGTATTTTTATTTTTTGTCCACTTTCCGAAAAAGTCTATTTGGTTCATAGGACAGAAAAAAAGTTCGTTTTTGTACCGCAGTGTTATATAATCAACATTATAACCAAAAATATACATTTCTCCTATACGTTCAAACATATTTTGGCTTAATATATGCTTTCTCTGCGAGGGTGCAGTTTTACAGTCTTCAAATGGCGCAGCCACAAAAAAACAAAAAGTTGACGGATCTGTGAACTCAATACATTAATTTTCATGTATTTTGGCGAGCTAAATCCAAATCCGTGATCAGAATTTTTCTTACAGGTCGCAGTTCTTCTCTAACCTAACAAAATCATCACAAAATAATATTGGACTTTTTTGCAAGGTTAAGGCCGAACGTCGGGCCCGTTGTTAAATTCTAATATCGAATTCGGATTCAGCAGCCAATTTCCCTTAAGAATATGTGTTAGCTTTATTCGATGTTGATTTTTTCATGTCGCAAATTTCCAAACAAAATCGGGAAATCCCAAAAACATGCCAATGAGAAAATTTCAGTCTTGGTAGCTTTTATAGGGAATTCAATTTCCTACAAAACTATGTTCAGGTAAATGGTGTTTTTCAACAATGATTTGTCGTTTTTATACCAAATTGGAGGTTAAGTCTGTAAAATCTGAACTAGCGATGATAGACCTCTAGACTTTAATTTAAAAATCTGAAAAAATTATAGTAATTTTTTTCACCTTTCTTAAAAAGAAAATCAATATAATTTTTGAAAAAAACGAAATTTTGAATTTTTGGCCCAGTCTAAGTTACATACATAAAGTTATCGTTAACTTTTTCGACAGATACGCCTTTGGAAATTCTGTCAAAAATCGGACTTTAACTTCAGTGCCTACTTTAACAAAGAATATGCCACATAGTTTTAAGACTTCTTTAAGGAAATTTATTTATCTTCTAAATAATACGGGACCTAACTGAACTAACATGCACACAGATATATGCGGTATAGGGGTCTATCAGGCCCTGGATTCTCTAACTATGAGTTTTGAAATGTACATTTTTTTCCAATATATTTTAAATGGTGAAAAAGTGAAAATTTCTAAACTCACTGTTAGAGAATCCAGGGCCAGTTATTCTGTTGGAACAGGGAACTCGAAATCACGAAACTAATCAAAATTATCCCGTTTCGTTCGCGACATTATCGTTTTTTACGAAGTCTTCTATCGCCCTAGAATCTGCCATATAATCTATGGTGTAGCTGTCATACTTCTTCGAATCAAAAGCTGAATTCACAATAGCAAGTAAGAAATTTGGCCGATTAAATTATTAGGAATGTTTATGAAAAATTAAATTTAAATATTCGAAGTTGTGTGTGAGGAAAACCGCACTGTTCATAACTACCATAAAAAGATTGTTTTTTTTTTATAATTTTAAAATGATATAAATAATGTAATACTGAAAAAGGTAAATTTCTCAGGGGGAACTGATGCCCTATTACCCCCTACTACAATTTTCCATGGGTGGGGATTGATCCCCTATAGCCCCTCCCTATCTATACCACTGCTGCTAGATGGTAAAATAAATTTCAAGCATATTTAACACTTTCACTTAATTTCGACCGCTAATTGTTAAATAAAACGCGCCCGTTACAAAATTAACAGTAAGTTTATTCAAGTAACTGAACTCTGTTACAACTCACCTAGAACTAACTTACAGCTAGGTATGAATGCGTATTTATACATCTTGAACGCGTTCTCGAAAATTCCATAAAATAATAGAAGGCTGAACATATTTGAACAAACTCAATTTTGAAATAGTTACTCAATTTGAAATACTCATTTCGAAATTCAAAAATTCTATTTTCTACTCAAATATAAAAAGTACACTACTTTCCATAGAAATAAGTCTTATACATTTAATTTTCGTCACACTGCTCCCTTTCTAAGTCTGATCGTCCTCGATCAGAACATCGTCTGTTCTAAATGCTGACATTCTTTCCAGATGAACCACCTTCATTTTATTTCGAAGTTTCCCCATAGTTTGTATGCGATAGACGACATCGTTGATTCGCTTTATAACTTTGTATGGGCCATCCCAGTTGCATAGCAATTTCGGAGACAAACCTTGCTTCCATTGTGGGTTGTACAGCAACACTAAATATCCTTCTACAAAACCCTTCGAATTTATCGCTTTGTCGTACCAGGCTTGCATGTTGTTGCTCATAGTTCTGGTCCGACTTGTAATGGAAAATGGACCATCTACATCCAAGGTAATATTCTCATGGCTCCTGTATTTCAGCCCCTTTTCTTTGATGCACACATCGCATTTGGCAATCCACTCCTTTACCGACTGACGGTGGCCGTTGTATTCCATAACTCTGTTTCTCACGTTGATGTGAATCTCTCTCTCAGAAGCCAATGCTGACTTCGTCCACAATATTTGCTACTAAGAAGTTGTGGTATGTAGCCACATTACCAATCACAACTTAACACCGTTCTTCTCCTCGGACCGGCTTGCTTTCACCAGTTACTGTCCTCATATCATCATATATTGTACTCACTTTCTTATTGACCAAGTCACTTCGAATGATGGAATGAGATGCGCCAGTATCCACAGTCCGTCCACGAACCCTCTTGCGGAAACATTACTCCACTTTCTTCCAACCTTAGAGACAGAGATTGTGGGGCATTCATCTTGCTCATCTCCCTCAGCTTTGCGCTTACGCGCACCTGCGTTACTAGAATTGGTGGAGCCAGATACGTAATAACGTGCAATATGACCAGATTATCCGCACTTGAAGCATTTAATGGCATCATCGCTTTTCATTTGAACTCCATTCAAAGCTTCCAAAATCTTGTCGACCCAGTCAGGCGTTTCCACTTCCGCACGGTGAGCTTTGTATGCTGGTTTACTCAAAAGCGACGCTGTTTCCTGCGTCAGTGCATGTGATACCGCCTATGCAAATGTTAGCTTTTTTTTTATAAAACTCTGGATTTTCACTCTCTCTACGTATTCCACGGGTGCAGCCGCATTTGCTAAATGAGCCAATCTTTCAATATCCGACGCAAATTCCTGTAATGTCTCTTTTGCCTTCTGACAGCAGTGTTGTAACTCTATTTGGTATATCTGCTTCCTATGCTCGCTGCCATAACGTCTCTCAACAGCACCCATCAATGCGTCGTAGTTGTTTCTCTCTCCATCAGGTATAGTCTGCAAGATCTCCGCAGCATGCCCATTCAATGGCACGAACAACGCAGCGACTTTGTCTTCAGCGCTCCAATTGTTCACTGTTGCCTTCTTCTCAAATTGTAGCTTAAAGACCCGAAAGGAACAGAGCCATCAAATGAAGGAGTCTTTACCTGAAACAGTAGTTGGGCCTTTCAGCTGAAACTCTTGAAAGCGTGTTTTTAAAGCATCGGCCTCCGCTTCTATTTTCTCCTGTTGTTCACTCAAAACCTCCTTAAACTGCGTTAGCTTCTCGTCCATGCGCGCCTCTAGTTTTGAGGACATACATGCTTCCTGCTCCTCCAACTGCAATATTTGTGAAGCAGTGTGTGCCTTCTGTTCCTAAAATTGTGATGAAATACGTGTCTCCTGTGATTCCTTTTGTGTTGACATATATTCTATTTGTTCCTCCAGCTGGGACGACATACATGTCTCCTGTTCTTCCAGCTGAGATGCCATATATCCTTTTTGCTCCTCCAGCTGAGATTATATATCTATCTTTTTTGCGTCCATCTTGACTGATAAATGATTTAATACAGCCAAAATCATGTTTGTGTCCACAACTTCCACTGGTTGGGGAGCTTCGTCCTTCTGCGCACTTGTATGCGAATCTTTCTCCCTCCTCTCTACTGCTTTTTTCGGTACCTCTTCCACTTCAGGGCCAAAATCATGTTCGTCGACTTTGATTCCCTCTGTTTACAGAGCCTTGCTGAACCGTGCCTGCAGCTCAGGTTTATTGCCGACTGTACTCAGTTCACGCAGTGCCAATTATTGCTTAAGTCGCTGGCTCCTCAGTTCAGTTAATTTCGGCATGTCCTTTGTTGTCCTTGATCCTACCGAATTTATTTAACAATCTTCTTCTGACACCAATTGTGACGAATTTCCAATCGTCCTTACTCGCTTTTACCGGATTCGATTGCTAATTGTTAAATAAAATGCCCGTTACAACATTACCAGTAAGTTTATTCAAGTAACCGAACTCTGTTACAACTCAACTAGAACAAACTTAAGACAGAATTAGTTACCCTTATCGCTAACGCCATACCCACAACGCTAATCAGCTGTTCCAACCACCCTTTTGAAATCAATGTAAACGCGTTAGCGTAATGTTATGGCAAGTATAATCGATTACACTGATTTCCATAAGTTTGGTTGGAACAGCTGAATAGCGTTATGGATATGGCGTTAGAGATAAGGGTAACTAATTATGCCTTTACAGCTAGGTATGAATGCGTATTTATACATCTTGAACGCGTTCTCGAACATTCCATAGAATAATAGTAGGCTAAAAATATTTGAACAAACTCAATTTTGAAAGAGTTGCTCAATTTGAAATACTCATTTCGAAATACAAAAATTCTATTTTCTACTCAAATATAAAATGTACACTACTTTCCATAGAAATAAGTCTTATACTTTTAATTTTCGTCACAATATTTTAGTTCTTTATCCACTTACGCAGGTTTTTTTTTTTTGGAAAAGTGGAGTACTATCAACATATTACACAAAAGAAAATTGTCCACTCTCGCCCGCGTTCATGGCCAAAAAGATGTGTAGGTATATAGGGCTTTACCTAGTTTATACGCATTCATAAAACGTTTGAATTCATTTATAAACCAATTTTCAAAATTCATAAAAATTTCGTAACATCAAAAATTAGAATACCCTCACTCAGAGAAAAAACAAGAATTTTGTACTTAAATCAAGCCCAAATCAAGAATTTTGGTCACGAAACTAGGGTAATTCCAAATATTCTTATACGAAGTAAAAAAATTCTTATATCAAGAATTTTTTTCTTACTTCGAAAATTCTTCTTTCAAGAATAATTTTGTCCGAATTTAAGAACGCCCGGGGTTGTTTCAAGAACAATATATTCTTAGGGTTAGTTTGTTATTCTTAATTTTAAACTGAACAAATCTTTTTTCAATCCCAATTGTTTCTTAAACTAATACTAAAATTCTCAAAACAAGATTTAAGTTTAAGGGGTTGTGAGTCCGATTCTCGGTGAAGTCAGTATAATTTTTTTTTATATAAAAAAAAAAATACAAAATAAAATTATTTTTTCAGAGTTCTTATATTGAATTCATTGAGAATCGAACTCAGGTCCCTCCTTACGCTTAACCAGGGTGGTTACTATGCCATCGTTTACTTTTTCTTGCCACTTTCTAATTATGTTTGTTCTAAATGACACGTTGCTTTTTGTTGCCTCCACCGGGAATCGAGCTCACACGCTTTGACTGCTGCACGGACGTCTCTACCACGAGGCTATCGCGTATTCATGTTTGCTGTCGTCTCATTGCAGCCATGTTCTATTGTTATTTTGAGACAGGGTAGTATATTTTCCAGAAAAAGTGTTCTTGTTTTAAGACCACAAAGTGTTTGATTATTTCGTTCATTTCATATCATCGGCATTACAAACCAATGTAATTCGCAGATAGTTTATGGAGTTTTCTTAATATAAGTAAATTTTTCTTATTTATTGATTTGAGTATGTAATAGTTTTGTTTTAAGAACACTTTTTCTTTATTCAAGTACTTTATTCCTGTTTGAAGCTTTTTGCATCTTATTTATTGATTTGAGTACGTAATGGTTTTGTTTTAAGAATAAAATTCTTAATATAAGTACTTTATTCTTATTTGAAGCTTTTTGCATCTCAATTTCAAAAACAAGAACGAAAAATTCTTATTCTAAGAATATTTAAGTACGAAAAATTCTTGAAATTTTAAGAATGGAAAAAGATAAATTTAATTCCGGTCGGACTTAATTTTAGAATTCCATTTTTCTCTGAGTGCTAGTACTAGTAAAATGTACAGCAGGTATAAACAATTTTTCGAGCTAAGCTCCAATAAGAAACATTCATAATTGATACATAAGTACACAAAAAAGTGGTATGAAGGAATGCAAATTAAAAACCTCAGTGTGCTTCTGCATAAAAATGCACGCCTAATAATATACTCATATTCCGTGTATCAATGGAAAATATGTCGCGGTCTTATGTCTAAAGGTATGAAATTGGCACGCTTATAAGAAAGTTGACTTAGAAATACTACAGGGCATCGTAGCTGATTTGTTATAAGCAATTGCTTTAACCGCTTCGGTGCAGACACAGTAGTTCTGTGTCCGAAAATCCATCTGATGTGGACCCTGGAAAGTCCGAAACGTCGTCATGGTATCCATCGCTGTGTAAATCTTTGTCAATTTTCTCTAAGTATCAAAATTCATAAAAATTTCGTAACATCAGAAATTAGAATTCCCTAGTACTAGTAAAAAGTACAGCAGGTATAAACAATTTTTCGAGCTAAGCTCCAATAAGAAACAAACATTTTTCGTTTTAATCCAAAGGGATTTTGAAATGTGTCGTAAAAATATCGTTTTGAAATAATTCTGTTTAATGTTCGTATAAACTAGGCACGGTGGGCCCAAATCATGTCTGACACGAACTTTCTGTAACGATGGAAATTTAAATGAGGCTTTTTAGGGGAAGGGCTCCCGAATCAGAATCTGCAAAAATTAAAATCGCAACAAGTCCCCTTTGCAAAAAATCGCACTTTTTCGATTTTCAACTGAAATATTCTGTGTATGGTACAGATAAGACAGTATATATCTACGTTACACATATATATGTGTATTTATACATATGTATATCGTGCACATATAAATACATTATATGTGTATGTCGACGCATTATATATATACTCATCCACACGCACACACAAATGCACAATTAGAGAAGTACATAATTTTTTTTTTCGAATATAGCGCCATTCTATATATGTACATACATATGGGTGATTCCTTCGAAACTGATAACTTTGTGTTCACCGACTTTAATGTCAAAAACTTATAACCACCCGACATTTTTATACCTTTCATGAACATGAAATGGTATTATAACTTTGGTCCGATGTTTGTAAGTATGAGAAGAAGAAGAGATGGACCCATCAATAAGTATACCGAAATGAACAGGATGACAAGCTGAGTTGATTTAGTCATGTCCGTCTGTCCGTCTGTCTGTTTGAACGCAAACTAGTCCCTCAATTTTTGAGATATCTGGCTGAAATTTTGTATGTGGCCACCATTTTGTAATATAGGAATCATTTGTCGGAACTGACAAGATCGGACCAGTATAACATACAGCCCCCATACAACCGATTGTTCAGATATAAGGTTTTTTGGCCAAAACTTCCGCAATTAAAAAGTTAGGAACGTAAAATTTTGCAACTCGAGTACTTTCTATTTATGTAGTGTATATAGTGAAAATCAACGAGATCGGGCAAATGTAACATATAGCCCCCATACAACCGATTGTTCAGATATAAGGTTTTTTGACCAAAACTTCTGCAATTAAAAAGTTAGGAACGTAAAATTTTGCAACTCGAGTGCTTTCTATTTACGTAGTATATATAGTGAAAATCAACAAGATCGGGCAAATGTAACATATAGCCCCCATACAACCGATTGTTCAGATATAAGGTTTTTTGGCCAAAACTTCTGCAATTAAAAAGTTAGGAACGTAAAATTTTGCAACTCGAGTACTTTCTATTTATGTAGTGTATATAGTGAAAAACAACAAGATCGGGCAAATGTAACATATAGCCCCCATACAACCGATTGTTCAGATATAAGGTTTTTTGGCCAAAACTTCTGCAATTAAAAAGTTAGGAACGTAAAATTTTGCATCTCGAGTACTTTCTATTTATGTAGTGTATATAGTGAAAATCAAAATGATCGGGCAAATGTAACATATAGCCCCCATACAACCGATTGTTCAGATATAAGGTTTTTTGGCCAAAACTTCTGCAATTAAAAAGTTAGGAACATAAAATTTTGCAACTTGAGTACTTTCAATTTATGTAGTGTGTAGAGGAAAATCAAGAAGATCGGGTAAATATAACATATAACCCCATACAACCGGTTGTTCCGATATAAGGTTTTTTGGCCAATACTTCCGCATTTAAAAAGTTAGGAACGTAAAATATTGCACCTTTAGTACTTTCTACATATGTAATGTGTATAGTGTAAGTCAGTACAATTGAACACGTATAATATATAGCCTCCATACAATCGATTGTTCCGATAACTCGGATCCTATTATTTTGTAAGTTTTTTTAAATTATAACAAAGATGTGTAATGTGTATAGTAAATATAGTTAAATTGAAACAGGCTGTACTGGGGATCGAACAGTGAAAATCGTGACGCTTATTCATGAAAGGTATATAGCCTTCGGCACAGCCGAAGACAGCTTTCCTTACTTGTTTTAAATAAACTTATATGTAGTCTTATAGATCTCATCGAGTCCCAATTTATAGTCCCTTTGCTGAAGGCATATACTTTTAGTGGCATTATATGCTATTAATTGTGATCAAAGCAAAATTTGCATAAGGGCAAATTTGCGGTTATTAATTAACATATATTAATTTTTTTTGACACATGTTCAGTCTAATGTCAGCTTCAAACTGTACTAGAGCAGGTTCCATTTCGCAGACGGGCTGGGAAGATTTTGCACTTAATAGATGTGTCACACTTTCTCATGTCACAACTTTACCACAGATTTTCTTCTAAACTAGGTGTAATTTTTCCTTGAAAATTAGAACACATGTAGACCTCGGTGGCATACATCTAATTTCTAACGGAAGTCCAAAAATATTAAGCCATATTAAAATTAGAATAGATTAAACATGAAATGTCAGAACCCTAAAATGTCACAACTTTTTATTCTACTGGTTTTGATACAATTGTTTTTACAAGTATATGTAAAATGAAACTCCATGAAATATCGGTCATCATTTATAGTTCGTGTTAGTGAAAATAGTGATCTGTCACCGAAAATAATGGTCAACCTTCACATAAAACCCGCCAGTACACTGACAAAGCGGCAAATGTATTTATAACGCGCATTTGCTGCAACATCGTCATAACTCAACAAATGTGATATTACAGAAAACGCATTTTTATACCCAGCGTACTAGTACTAGTACAAGGGTATATTAATTGTGTTCACATAACGGCAGTTTGTAACGGCACAAAATAATCGAGATAGATATAGAGTTCCATATATGAAAGTTCTTAGCCTGAAAAGAGAATTTCAATAAGCCATGTCCGTCCGTCTGTCCGTCCGTCCGTCCGTCTATGTATACGATAACTTGAGCAAAAATTGAGATATTTGCATGAAATTTTGTATACATGTTACTTTCTGGCCAAGGTAGGTTGTTATTGAAAATGGGCTAAATCGGATGATAACCACGCCCCTTTTTTCGATATTGAAAATTCCGAAAATCACACAAATTGACATATCTCGGCAGCTGAAAAGGCTAAAATGATATAATTTTATAGGTAAATCCCCCTGGTTATACTCTTATGATTTTTCCATAAATTTTTTGGATTGGGCGTGGCACCGCCCACTTTTAAGGGAGGCATTTTGGAAAATTTGACCGGTCGTAACTCTTGAACTGATTACGATAGAACCATGGAATTTGGCACAAAGCATACTAGTATTGTTGGGAGTATACCTGATGAAATTGGATAAAATCGCCCTCCAACCACGCCCACTTTCGATATCGAAAATTTCGAAAATCATCTAAATTGACATAATTCGGTAACGGAAATGGTTAAAATGATATAATTTTATAGGTGAATCCCCTGGTCTTTATATAATGATTTTTTAATAATTTTTCAAAAGTAGGCGTGACCCCGCCCACTTTTAAGGGAGGTATTTTTGAAAATTCGACTGGTCGTAACTTTTAAACTGATTAGGGTAGAACGATGAAATTTGGCACAAAGCATACCAGTATCGTTGGGAGTATGCCTGAAGAAACTGAAAAAAGTCGCTCTCCAACCACGCCCACTTTCGATATCGAAAATTTCGAAAATCACCTAAATTGACATAATTCGGTAACGGAAATGGTTAAAATGATATAATTTTATAGGTGAATCCTCCTGGTCATTATATAATGATTTTTTAATAATTTTTCAAAAGTAGGCGTGGCCCCGCCCACTTTTAAGGGAGGTATTTTTGAAAATTCGACTGGTCGTAACTTTTAAACTGATTAGGGTAAACGATGAAATTTGGCACAAAGCATACCAGTATCGTTGGGAGTATACCTGATGAAACTGAAAAAAGTCGCTCGCCAACCACGCCCACTTTCGATATCGAAAATTTCAAAAATCACATAAATTGACATAATTCGGTAACGGAAATGTCTAAAATGATATAGTTTGGTAGGATGAACCCCCTTGTCATTTTATTATAATTTTCTGATAAATTTTTAAATGTAGGCGTGGCATCGCCCACTTTTCAGGGAGGCATATTTCAAAATTTCACGGGTCATATCATTTAAACTGATTACGGTAGAACGATGAAATTGGTACAAGCATACCTGATATAATTGGACGGAATCGCTTCACGACCACGCCCACTTTCGATATGGAAAATTTCGAAAATCACATAAATTCACATAATTCGGTGAGGTAAATAGCTAAGATAGTAAAAACTTTAGGTAAATCCTCCTAGGGCCTATATCATTGTTATCCCGTTCTGAAAATTACCGCTGGGTATGTAATGTTCGGTTCACCCGAACTTAGACTTCATTACTTGTTAGTTTTTGAATTGATGTATATGTTTATGGGATTAGTAATTAATTCCATCGCGATGTTGGGTGAAATGTGAAAACCTCGGATATAACACTTGGCCAGTTGATCAAACATACTATTTCCGATATATTAGTGCTGTTAACTCAAAATTTGGGTTTTTTGAGTTATGACGATGTTGCAGCAAATGAGCGATATGTGCACGATATATGTATATGTATAAATACACATATATATAACTTACAGTTCTCCGAGGGAGAACGTCAAAAAAATTAAAGTTGTGGCGAACTTCGGTTCGCCAATATCACTGAAACACCTTGGTTGAGTTGAATTTATAATTTTATTCCGCACAGGAAGCGGTTCGGATTAAAGAAACTCTTACACAATATAATAAGTTGTACCGCGATTGTCGCGGCGTGAAATCAGACTAAACTATTACTAACATTACTTCTTACCATCTAACTTCCTAGCCTAACTTAACTGCTAACGTTGCAGTTCCCACCACTGCCCAGTATTTCGTAATCATTGGGTTGCGCGTGTTGACCGGTATTGACTACGTTGCAATTCCCATGCATTGGATATGTAACTGATCGCTTGCGCGTGTGTGTTGTGTGAACTGTAAATGGGGCAATTGAAGTCACGCCTAGGGCAACGTGAATACAGGGTGCGCCATTGGGTGTTATTGTGGTATATGGCAACATAACTCCTCCCCCTTTAAAGATCTGCGTCCCGCAGGTCAAAAGTAGAAAATCGTGAAGGGGAGAAGTCTTGTAGGGAGGAATTGAAATTCCCTAATGACGTATTGGTACTGGCTGCTGTGGCTGGTAGGCTGGTATTTAGGCGATACATTTCAAGTGTCGTTTTGTCCTTGATGATGTTCTTGTTCTTAGAGGCTTCCCACCAAAGAGTCGGAATTTCGACAGGCGGTAGGTCTAACTTCTTGTAGTAGCATCTCCGTAACATGGCGACAATGAGGACAATTGTGGCTATCGAGAGGATTTCCGAAGCGAGAGAGAAATTTACTTTATCATTGACATAACCAAGATACCTTACATTTTCCAAGGTTAGGTCGTGGACGTATTCTAGGTTGACCTTCATTGTGTGGTCCTTCACCTTCGCTAGTACCTCTGGGAGGGCCTGAGCGGTAATAGTTTCATAGCTGGAATATACTTGGTCGCCGATGATAACTGTTTCGTTATTCAGTTGGATCACGTAGGTGCCATTTACCTTGCTTGAGGCATTGTTGCTTTTGATTTCCCCATGGTAGTTTGTTAAAAATATTGTGTTCTCATTTATCAGCTCTATATGTGACCCATTGCGTTTGATAAATTCGCAGTTGGCTTCACTACCCTTCAAGAGCCGCGGAATGCAACTGCTTTCTTCCAATTTGATTAAGGATTCTGATTTACATACGGTGGCTGAGCTGATTATTAAGCAATTCTTCGCTAGCCCGTATGTATCTTCCTGGTTGACCAGCATCTTGTCGAAAGGAAGATCTAGCTGCTTGCCTTCATAGATTCCGGCGCGGGTTACCAGGAGATTATACTTGTTAGCTGTTACCTTTGGCATTGACAGGACATAGAGGAGAAGTGTCCCATTTGTCAGCACCGACGGTTGGCCATATTCAATTGCTTCTACTATGTTCTGATATGGGAGCGTTTCTATTTCGGATAGGATCTGGTTAACTTCGTCCAAATCTAGAACGTTGGTGTTGACGATTCCATTTTTGGCCAGCTGACATCCTCTAACCATTTCGTTGACGTCCTCGCGAAGAAGGAGAATGTCATGAAGTGCGTTCCGTTTGAATTCCATAATCTCTGCTTCTTTTGCCACGTTATTGGTACGGTCCACGACCTCGGCGATTTTCCTCAATACTTCTTGTGTTGCCGTGAATATTTTCTTATTGACCCTGTACTGATGGTTGTTATTTTGTATTATCTGGTTTTGGCTGTGAAGGATATTGTTCCAGTCCGTTGCGTCGGGGGATCCCGTTATCCATTTCCATGCTGAGCCTAACCAGTCAATAGATCGAGTATTTCTTGTTTTACCTGTGTTGCCCATTAGTTCGTGAAGTCGCACTAATGTTTGGTTTATATAGTGTTGTGCTAATATCTGATCATCGGTTCGGTTTGTTAGCTTTTCCATTTGCCTCATGGTTGTTGCGTATTGTTGGAGATTGATGACATGTACGAGTCTGAATGATCCACCCGTTTCCATTCTGTATAGTTACTATCGGAGCTTTGTAGTTGAAGATGTTAAGGCCGCTGATGGCAGTTGCCAGCAGTGGGAATCTGCAACACAAAATATCTAATTTTATTCTATGTTAGTGTGTTAGTATTTTAGTAGTAGTTTTTATTTATTTTTTGTTGTTAAAAATGTTAGGTTCTACAAAAGTGAGTTACGATTGCTTATTTTAGTAAAAAGGAAAAATGTTATTGGTAGTGGGAAGGTATTGTCAGTAAGCGGAATTTTTAGGGTTAGATTGGTTATCCTTGGACTAGTGTGGTATCATGGTTAGTAGGAAAGAGTAAAAAAAAAAAAAAAATTGGAGTTTTTACTTTATATTGTGTTTTCGAAAATTTTCAAGGAAGTAAAAAAAGGTAAGAAGGAACAAAAAATTTAGGAAAAATAAAAAGGTAAAAAATCTTTTGAATCAAGAAAGAAAAAAATTTATTTTTTTTCCAATTTTTTTTTTGATTTGTTCGGCGGATTGTTATTACAAAACTTTTCAAGATAGTAAAAAATAAAAAGGAACGAAAAATTTGGAAAGATGAAAGTAGAAAAAGAACTTTTTGAATTAAGAAAAGAACCCTTTTTTTCCAATTTCCATTTTCCTATCTCTTTTCATCTTTTTTGTGTCTTTTCTTTCTTTTAAAAATTAAAAAGGTGAAACAAAAATTTTGAGTTAAATTTTTTGTTTGCTTTTATTTTTTGATTTGCTTAGCGGATTAGGCGCATAAGCTCAACTTTTTAATTTTTTTTTTTTTCATCTACGGATTAGGCGCAGAGAAATAAGATTTTTTTTTTTTTCTTCGTCTACGGATTAGGCGTAGAGAACTAAATATGTATTTGCTTAGCGGATTAGGCGCATAAGCTTGACTTTTCTTATAGTTTTGCGGATTAGGCGCAAAATATTCAATATAATTGCTTAGCGGATTAGGCGCAAAAGCTTTAATTGTTCGATGTTTAACGGATTAGGCGAAAATATTCGAATTCTCATTTTCTTGGTAACTAGAGGTGTTAACATGTCTCGAACCAGCTATGGGGGATCGTGTGATCCCTTTTGCAGGCAGCGTAGCCATTTGTCAAATTCGATGGCGCCCCCCACTACTAAGGCACGATTTGTCCTACTTACAAGCCCGCTCTTGTAAGATAACTCCCTCTTAGCACCACAGTGGTTACCGATACTCTGTTATCTTTAGCCACGATTTCTTTCTTATACAACGGTTTTTGTTTTCCCTTGATATATGACGTCATTTTCGTCATAACGCTCCGGTAGGGATCTTCTTCTGTTATGGCGTTCAATCTGGGCTATTTGTTTTTGTGTTAGTAAGGTTTTCAAATATTCATTTGTTTTACGACTTTTTTCTAGCAGTTCCTGGTAGTTGGAAGCCCTTGCATGGTTGAAAAATACCTCGCTAGGCTTCCGGTTTATGACTGAGTGTATAGAATTGTTATAGCGGTCTACAGCTTTGGTTACCAACTGCTTTGTTTTAAGGTTTGACTGGTCTGCTTTCAGGCATCTTATAATTTCAATTAGAGTGGAATGAAGTCTCTCCACTTGGCCATTCACTTCGCTCCTTTGTGTTGGTGTACGGTACAACCTAACCCCTAGTGATTCCAAGAGGTTCTGTATAATGGGACTAATCAGACCGCGCTCGTTATCGGTCACTAAGATATCTGGGGTCGTAAAATAGTGCAGGAGTTTCACTATTTTGTCCTTAAGGTGCAAGGTGGACTTGTTTTTTAAGTGAAAAAGTTTGGCAAATTTTGAAAATTTATCAATACAACTAAGGAATTTCTCTCCTTGTATTTCGAATATGTCCACGTGAATTATTTCACAAGGACGTGATGGGATAGGTGTTTTTTGGAATTCTGGTTTATTGGGATGCCGGTCGTACTTGCTTGTTTTACACGTCTCACAGGACGAGACGTAGTTCTTGATAATGCTGTTCATTTTGGGAAAGTAGTATTTCTCTAATATTTGTTTTTTGTTTTCAGTTGCGTTGCGATGAGCTCTTTTGTGCTCTGCCCATACTATATCGCAAATTCTATCGGGGTCCCTTAGATCCTCCACGATAGACTGGGTTACACGGATCTTATAATGGTGAAAATTTTCTAGGTACACTTTTTGGAGTAGCCCTAGATTATTCTCTAGCATTTTAATGCCGTAGACCACATTCTTCTTCAGTAATACCTTCTACTCTTAAATAGTGTCGCGAGTAACCTGGATGAGGTTCTTCAAATATTTCCAGTCTACCCCCAAATATGAGCTGGTTCCTGAATACGTTAAGAGACACTTCAACGAACGGTATATGATCAGAGTTATCTTGCTCTGCACTGTGGACGGTATCACTGTCTTCGCTTTCCGAGCCCGCTGTTGATCCCGTGGTTGCGTTCCGACTGGCGGCTTCGGATGTTGATATTGTGAGGGGGTTTGCCTGGATTTTGAGTCGGGACAGAGCGTCCGCCACGACATTGGATTTGCCTGGCTTGTAGATGATTTCGTAGTTGTATTCTTCGATCCTAGCCTTCCAACGTTTTAGCTTGGCGTTATAATTGCGATTGCTCAGAGAGAAGGTTAGGGGTTGGTGGTCGGTGAATATCCGTATTTTTTTTGCGCCATAAAGGTAATTCCGGAGGTTGTCGAGCGCCCACACGATGGCAAGCATTTTCTTTTCGTTTGTGGCGTATGCTTCTTCCGTAGTGGATAAGCTTCGCGATATGAGGGCTATGGGTTTGTCCTTGCCATCGTGGTCTTGTGATAATACCGCACCAATGGCGAAATCGGAAGCGTCCGTCGTCAGGTTAAAGGGTTTATCGAAGCAAGGGAAGGTTAGGACTTCGGAGGTCGTCAGTATCTCCTTGAGGTTCGCGAACGCCTTTCGGCACCTTTTTCGATTGTGTTGCCCTTACTTGTGAATGTTCCCCTCGCGTAAGATTGGTAAGCGGTTTTGCTATTTTCACGTAATCGCGAATAAACTTCCTATAATATGACGTTAGCCCTAAAAAGCTCTTGAGTTCTTTTAGGTTTGATGGAGGCAGCATACTTTTAATGGAATTGACTTTCTTTGGGTCAGGGAGTATTCCCTCGGGAGTCACGATGTACCCCAAAAATTCGACACTTTTTCTCAGGAACTGAGTTTTTTCAAGATTAACCTTAAGATCCGCCATCAAAAGCTTGGCAAGGATAGTGTCGATGTCCCTTAAATGTGAAGCTTCATCTCCGCTGAAAATTATAATGTCGTCGATGTATACGAAGCAGGTACGGCCTATGTACTCTTTTAGCACGTCGTCTATCATGCGCTGGAAGATAGAGGGTGCATTTTTTAGACCGAAAGGAAGCCGCAAAAATTCGTATTTTCCATTCATTGTGGAAAAAGCGGTTTTTGCGATATCGTTTTCCTTCATTGGGATTTGGTGGAATCCGGAAGTAAGGTCGAGAGTCGTAAAAAATTTGGCGTTACCAAGGCTCGCGATAGTGCCGTTAATATCCGGTATGGGGTACGTATCGGGGATTGTCACTGCGTTTAGCCGTTTGAAGTCAATCACCATGCGATATTTCTTTTCTCCATTGGATTGGGATTTCTTTGGCACAATCCATATGGGTGAATTATAGGGACTCTTGGAAGGACGAATTATGCCTTCCGAAAGAAGGTCCCGAATTTGTCTATCTACTTCCTCTCGCATGTTTACGGGGTAAGGGTAGCTTTTGGTGTATATAGGATTAGTGGTTTAGGTTTTTATTTCTGCCTGAACGTTGGTTTGTATCTTCATGCTTCGATCAACTGGGCCAAACAGAATTTCGTATTTTTCTATTATTTCATAAAGTTTTCCTTTAGTAAAGTCAGTGATGTCATGGTCGAGAGGGATATTATTAGCTATACTGTTGACTTGCTGCGCTTGTTTCCGCTTAAGGGGTAGTATTAGGTCCGGTTTTAGGATGAGGATGTTGAGCTCTCTATCTAGTACGGCCTTAATTTCGGAGAGCGCGTCGTCGCCTATTATGCCGTCGAACGACCTGAGTCCTGGGAGAACAAAAAACGTGGTGGGAAGATCTTTTCCGACAAATTTAAAAAAATTACCGCATATCTTCCTATCTACCCTTATATTTCCTCCAGCGGAAGTTACCTGGAACGGCTTTTCCACTGGTAAAGTGTTTTGAGCTACGCGCTCACTTATGTAATTTTTATTAGCTCCCGTGTCTACCAAGAATTCTAGTACCCCTAAGTCCTGCGTAGCATATTCTAAATACGGTACGCCGGACACGAGGCTCCCACGGTAAAATTTATTTGTTCACCTGTTGTTTGTTCATCGTTGTGTCCACTTGGAGTGCTTTGGCCCTCTTCCTCATCTATCGGTACTAAATGGTATAGCTTCTGTTGCTTGCTTGGAGTTTTATTTCCATGACCTGGAAAGCTCGTGGAGGTTGCCCCCCTCTTATTGTTGTCATACCTGGGGAATCTGCTATTGTTTGTTTGGCGTGTCTGGGAAGATGGTTCAGCATCAGTTCTTACGACAGCCAAGGGAGTATTATTGTTTCTCCAGCTTTGGGTGGAATGGTTGCTCATTTTTGTTTGACCTGAGCTTGGGTAGGAGGACCGTTGCCCTATTTGGTTGTTATCCCGCCAGCTGCGGCCCGAATTGTCTACATTGGGATAGTTTCTTCTATCGCGGGAAAAGACTCTTGGAACTGAAGGTTGATAGTTGTCGTGTCTATTATCCCTGTGAAAGGGTGGGCGGTAGATTGCATTTCTGCGCTCTACATTCAAAATTTTGAGGCATGCAGAGTATGCCTCAGGTAGGGTTTTCAGGTTTTGGACAAGAAGCAGGGCAGGAAGATCCCCATTTAACCCTCTTATGAAGACGTCTAATGCTCTTCGAAGGTGAGCTTCGGCCAATGCCTCTACGGTTTCCCCATGTGCGTATTTGTCTACCTTTATGGTATTTATCATCAAGGAAAGTGGTTTCTGCACTTGAGCATAGAAATCGGACATCTTTTGTCGTCCTTGTGACATTAGCGTCAGTTGTTGCTCCAATGTCTGTATGTCCCTAATATCCGCGTAATGCAGAGAGAGGATTTCTTTTATCTTGCCCCAGTCGGAATCTAGGACATTGTGTGCAAGCAACGCAGAGTCTGCCGCACCCCTAATTTTCCCTCTAATGTGCCTTAAGATGGCGGTGTATATTGGCTTATGCCGCACTATTTCATAATCGCGTATGACCTGTTCGACGCTATGGACAATCGGGTAACTTAGCGATCCCCGCCAGCTCGCTCTCCGTCCGAGGACTCACTAATGGCTCTACTATTAGTTCTTCCCTGGTGTCCGAAGACTGCCTTCGTACTTCCTGAACTTGGGCCTCTAGCCTTTCCAGATTGTCACTTAGTCGTTGGTCAAGTTGTTTTAATTGGGAAAGTATGGCATTGATGGCACCATTCGTTTCCGTGAGGGTCTTCTTGATCTCGTCAAGGTTCATTGTTAAGTCTGTAAATAAATAGAAAGAGGAAAAAACAACAAGGATAATTAGTTACTCACAACGTCCAATATTTCATTGGAACTCGTCTCTCTAAGTGTGTATATCTTCAGCAGGAATACAAAATTGTTTGAGTATTCGCTTTTTCGGGTTTTCTTTGCACAATTATTTCTTGGTCCTGTAATTTCTTTGAATATTCCCTTTTTCTTTTGGGATTTTACGCACAGTTATTTCTTGGCTCTATATACTTTTTGAATATTCCCTTTTTCTTTTGGGATTTTACGCACAATTATTTGTTAGTTCCATATATTTTTTGAATATTCCCTTTTTCCGGGATTTTACGCACAATTATTCTTATATTTTGGCTTTAGAAATAATTTTCTTAATTTTCTTTTCTCGCCTTTTGACTACACTATGTTCTTATTTTCACTTTCACAAGCCCTCGCACCGATCGCTCGGGCGTCACTTACAGTTCTCCGAGGGAGAACGTCAAAAAAATTAAAGTTGTGGCGAACTTCGGTTCGCCAATATCACTGAAACACCTTGCTTGAGTTGAATTTATAATTTTATTCCGCACAGGAAGCGGTTCGGATTAAAGAAACTCTTACACAATATAATAAGTTGTACCGCGATTGTCGCGGCGTGAAATCAGACTAAACTATTACTAACATTACTTCTTACTATCTAACTTCCTAGCCTAACTTAACTGCTAACGTTGCAGTTTCCACCACTGCCCAGTATTTCGTAATCATTGGGTTGCGCGTGTTGATCGGTATTGACTACGTTGCAATTCCCATGCATTGGATATGCAACTGATCGCTTGCGTGTGTGTCGCGTCAGCGAAAGTTCTTGTGTGAACTGTAAATGGGGCAATTGAAGTCACGCGTAGGGCAACGTGAATACAGGGTGCGCCATTGGGTGTTATTGTGGTATATGGCAACATAACTTATATGTGTAACGTAGATATATACTGTCTTATCTGTACCATAAACAGAAAGTTTCAGCTGAAATTCGAAAAAGTGCGATTTTTTGCAAAGGGGACTTGTTGCGATTTTAATTTTTGCCGATTCTGATTCGGGAGCCCTCTCCCTAAAAAGCCTCATTCAAATTTCCATCGTTCCAGAAAGTTCGTGTCAGACATGATTTGGGCCCACCGTGTAGGCATCTAACTCCTGTACCGACTTATGTGCATCTTTCTTTTTTTCAAGAGCTATGCCTTGTTCTTCAATATATTTAATTTTTCTAAATTAAAAATACTGAATTGATTCTTTAGTATATTATGAGAAATATCTTACCTAAAGGATCCACTCGGAGAATGGTGTGCGCTTGTACATAGATAATTACACAGAGTGATAAAAAAAACCGGGCCGTTTAGGGCTAAATAAGTCATTCCCTAATAAAAAGTAATACAGCCAGTACATACAAATTTTTCTTTTTGACTATTATCGTTATTATTTAAAAAGCACAGTGATGCCAAGTTTTTAAAAATCAGATTGCTTTTGTGGTTGAAAAGAGACAAAACACTGACTATTTGGGCCCGGTGCACCAACTAGTTGTAAAGTAGATTTCAACTAGTTGCTTTCGCTGCAGGTTATATACGTAGCTTGCTAAGTACTAGTTTAGTAGATAAGTATTTTTACCACGCTTTTATTAGGTTCACTTGTATGTTTGCTTGTTTGTTTGTTTGTATGTATGTAAACCAGTGGTAGGCACTTCGATTTGAGTAGTTGTAGTGGTAAATGCGAGAGTAATTTTGATACAGTGGTGCAAAGAACAAATCTGTCGCGTCAGTTGCTTAACCGACAGCAAGGTAGTAACAACAATACCGCTTCAAAGCAAAATTTTGATTATAATATTTATGCGCGCTAAAAATGAGCTTCAAAAATTTTTTTATGATTAAAGATGCTTTTGGGGGAATGCAATGTCTCCTATGCTACGCTTCGTTGGGGAACCGCGAATATAACATTAAGAGACATTACAATTCTTTTCAACAAGATTTCGATAAGTACGAGGGTGTGGAAAGAGACAGAATTTTTTCGGAAAAAAGGAATATACTTTTACAAAAGTATAAGGAATGGGTTTTGGAAAATGACGATGGAAATTGCAGAAATGGGGAAACCAAGCTAAGAAGGGATCTGTCAAATTTTATAAGTGCAAGCATAGTTAGGAAGGGAAGACCTTTTTCAGAAGGCGTTTTTCTTAAAGAAATGGTTCTACAAATTTTAGAAAAACTTCACAGCCCCCTACATATTTTCTTTGAAAAAGTTCCTCTATCAACCAGAACTGTAACAAGAAATATAAATGAAATAGGAACGTCGCTTAAAAAAGCCATTATGGAAAAGATTAATGATTGCAAATTTTTTTCCATATGTCTGGATGAAAGCACGGATATAAATGACATATGTCAAATGGTAATTTGTGTTCGATGCGTAAACTCCAACTATGAAATATTCGAGTCAATGCTTTCGCTAGAAAGTTTTCATGGAAATGTAACAGGAAGGTTAATATTTGAAACTTTACACCAAAACTTTCTTTCAGAAGTGAACCTAAATAAGTTTGCCGGGGTATGCACGGATGGGGCAAAGGTCATGACTGGCAAAATAGAAGGTTTCGTAGGGCAGTTAGGAAAGCATAGCATTAATTTTAACTCCTTCCATTGCATTATACACCAACTGACTCTTGCTTCCAAATTTTTGAGCACGCTTTCCTACATGAAAACTGCAGAGCAAATAATTAATAAAATAAGGGGTGGTCATCATTCACTTACCCATCGCAAATTTAAGGAGTTTTTAGAAGCTTCAAAGGCTGAATACAACGACCTTAAAATGTTCACCGAAGTCCGATGGTTAAGCCGGGGTGAATGTCTGAAAAGATTGTTTGCTCTGCGGAATGAAGTGCTACAGTTTTTAAAAGTGGAGAACTTGCATGAAACAAAGGAATTGACACAGGCCTTAGAAGATAGCGAATTTATTTTTAATTTGGCGTTTCTTTCTGACTTATGTAATTATTTAAATGAGCTTAATTTGAAATTACAAGGAAAGGAAAAAACGTTACCAACATTATTTAGAGAAGTTATTCATTTTCAAACTGTTTTATTTTTACTGCTTTCTGAAGTCAAAGGTGGGGACTATTCCAGTTTTCCCAAAACCTACACCTTAATTAATAGCATTGATATTTTGAAAGTAAACAATGAACACACGCAGTTATTGGAGACTCTTTTTTTCAACTTTGAAGACAGATTTCAAGACTTTCGAAAACATAAGCCTTTAATTTACTTATTTGAAAGTCCGTTAACCTGTGACATAACCCAATATTCATTTGAAATTCAAAATGAATTGTTACTTCTAAGAAACGAAATGCCAGTTAATGATGAACCAGACATTACCAATTTCTGGAGAAACTTAGATAGCGAATTTTATAAAAACCTTAAGGAAATTTCCCTCAAGATTTTATCATTTTTCCCATCAACATTCTTCTGTGAGCACATTTTTTCTGACATGAAATTCATCTGTTCCAAACAGAGGAACAGATTGACTTCAAGAAATTTGTCAAATGCACTACTAACAAGAAATTGCCATAAATCTATATATGATAATGAGATCATTCAAAATTGAATTAAGAATTCCATTTTTTTCGTCATTTTCCAAAACCCATTCCTTATACTTTTGTAAAAGTATATTCTTTTTTTCCGAAAAAATTCTTTTTCCCATTTATTTTTGCGTTACATTTTAATCCAGCTATCTGAAATCGCTTTCATTAATTTAAAATCGCGCATAATTTACTACCGCATGAAACAATCAACAAAGCGGCGACACATGTTACCCCTTTGCTGTCTACGCCAAGACTGGCAGGAAAATGATTTTTTAACACCACTGTGGCTAACTTGATTTTTTGCTCTCAACAGCAACTGAAATTAAGAGCGTAAGATTACATGTACACGCACGCACACATGCGTGCTGCTCATTTGAGTTAGGAATGCCTATCAGTGATGTAAACTCTCGTTCGGTCTAAGCCCCAGTGGCCCAACCGTAAAACCGTAAAATGTCCCTACAATATGGGTATCAAACGAAAGGGGAAGACCCCAGGTTTCATTTGGACCTCGATATATTTCGATAAATTTATCGATAACTGAGTTATCGGTCAATATATATAAAAACCTAAAAAATTCCTTACAATATCGGTATCAAACGAAAGGGGAAGACCCCAGGTTTCATTTGGACCTCGATATATTTCGATAAATTTATCGATAACTGAGTTATCGGTTAAAATGTGGTTGCCCGAAAACCTTAAAATTTCCCTACAATATGGGTATCAAACGAAAGGGGAAGACCCCAGGTTTCATTTGGACTTCGATATATTTCGATAAGTTTATCGATAACTGAGTTATCGGTTAAAATGTGGTTGCCCGAAAACCTTAAAATTTCCCTACAATATGGGTATCAAACGAAAGGGGAAGACCCCAGGTTTCATTTGGACTTCGATATATTTCGATAAATTTATCGATAACTGAGTTATCGGTCAAAATGTGGTTACCCGAAAACCTTAAAATTTCCCTATAATATGGGTACCAAACGAAAGGGGAAGACCCCAGGTTTCATTTGGACTTCGATATATTTTGATAAATTTATCGATAACTGAGTTTTCGTCAAAATGTGAGGCCCAAATAACTTAAAATTAAATTCCCTACAATATGAGTATCAAACGAAAGGGGAAGGGCGCAGGTTTCATTTGGATTTCGATATATTTCGATAATTTCATAGGACATTTGACTAAAAAGTAAAAAATAAATATAGTTTAAAAAAAATAAAACTCACGCTTTTAGAATGTAATGAACTAAAAAGTTGAAAATAATTTTAAAACCCCTACACAGTAGTATTGTGGAAAAAGCGTGGCCCGCTTTGTGCCATAATTTTGGTATATCGAGCGCAAGACGCTTTTCCCACATAATGCTAGTTTTTTACTACGCTTTCATTAGCTTTACTTGTACATATGTACATTCATATTTACCGATAACTGAGTTATCGGTCAAAATAAGATTGTACAATAATATTGAAAATTGCCTACAATGTGGGTATTAAACGAAAGTGGAGGCCCAGAGGTTTCGTTTGCACTGCGGTATACTTCGATATATTTATCGATTACTTCATAACACATTTAACTAAAAAGTAAAAAATAAATATAGGTTAAAAAGCGAAAACACACGCTTTTAAAGAATATAGCACTAAAAGGGTAAAAATAAATTAAATAAAAAACGAAGATTATGGAACAAAGCGGACCACGCTTTTTCCACAAGACTACTGTGTAGGGGTTTTAAAATTATTTTCAACTTTTTAGTTCATTACACTCTAAAAGCGTGAGTTTTAGTTTTTATACCCAGCGTACTAGTACTAGTACAAGGGTATATTAATTTTGTTCACATAACGGTAGTTTGTAACGGCACAAAATAATCGAGATAGATATAGAGTTCCATATATGAAAGTTCTTAGCCTGAAAAGAGGAGTTCAATAAGCCATGTCCGTCCGTCTGTCCGTCCGACCGTCTGTGTACACGATAACTTGAGTAAAAATTGAGATATTTGCATGAAATTTTGTATACAGGTTACTTTCTGGCCATGGTAGGTTGCTATTGAAAATGGGCGAAATCGGATGATAACCACGCCCCTTATTTCGATATCGAAAATTTCGAAAATCACATAAATTGACATAATTCGGTAACGGAAATGTCTAAAATGATATAGTTTGGTAGGATGAACCCCCTTGTCATTTTATTATAATTTTCTGATAAATTTTTAAATGTAGGCGTGGCATCGCCCACTTTTCAGGGAGGCATATTTCAAAATTTCACGGGTCATATCATTTAAACTGATTACGGTAGAACGATGAAATTGGTACAAGCATACCTGATGAAATTGGACGGAATCGCTTCACGACCACGCCCACTTTCGATATGGAAAATTTCGAAAATCACATAAATTCACATAATTCGGTGAGGTAAATAGCTAAGATAGTAAAAACTTTAGGTGAATCCTCCTAGGGCCTATATCATTGTTATCCCGTTCGGTTCACCCGAACTTAGACTTCCTTACTTGTTAGTTTTTGAAGTGATGTATATGTTTATGGGATTAGTAATTAATTCCATCGCGATGTTGGGTGAAATGTGAAAACCTCGGATATAACACTTGGCCAGTTGATCAAACATACTATTTCCGATATATTAGTGCTGTTAACTCAAAATTTGGGTTTTTTGAGTTATGACGATGTTGCAGCAAATGAGCGATATGTGCACGATATATGTATATGTATAAATACACATATATATATGTGTAACGTAGATATATACTGTCTTATCTGTACCATAAACAGAAAGTTTCAGCTGAAATTCGAAAAAGTGCGATTTTTTGCAAAGGGGACTTGTTGCGATTTTAATTTTTGCAGATTCTGATTCGAGAGCCCTCCCCCTAAAAAGCCTCATTCAAATTTCCATCGTTCCAGAAAGTTCGTGTCAGACATGATTTGGGCCCACCGTGTAGGCATCTAACTCCTGTACCGACTTATGTGCATCTTTCTTTTTTCAAGAGCTATGCCTTGTTCTTCAATATATTTAATTTTTCTAAATTAAAAATACTGAATTGATTCTTTAGTATATTATGAGAAATATCTTACCTAAAGGATCCACTCGGAGAATGGTGTGCGCTTGTACATAGATAATTACACAGAGTGATAAAAAAACCGGGCCGTTTAGGGCTAAATAAGTCATTATAATGCAATAATAACATGAATAACAGTCACTAGTAAGCATATGTTGTTAAGATTCACTTTATTTACGATTCAGGAAATGATCAATATTTAATTATCCAAGGTATGTACTTTTTCACTTAACAGCAACTCTTCGTACATATCGCAACCTAAATCAAAAAACGTCACAACTCAAAATTTTTTAGGTCGCTTTCTTGGCATAGATTCCCTAATAAAAAGTAATACAGCCAGTACATACAAATTTTTCTTTTTGACTATTATCGTTATTATTTAAAAAGCACAGTGATGCCAAGTTTTTAAAAATCAAATTGCTTTTGTGGTTGAAAAGAGACAAAACACTGACTAGTTGGGCCCGGCGCACCAACTAGTTGTAAAGTAGATTTCAACTAGTTGCTTTCGCTGCAGGTTATATACGTAGCTTGCTAAGTACTAGTTTAGTAGATAAGTATTTTTACCACGCTTTTATTAGGTTCACTTGTATGTTTGCTTGTTTGTTTGTTTGTATGTATGTAAACTCTCGTTCGGTCTAAGCCCCAGTGGCCCAACCGTAAAACCGTAAAATGTCCCTACAATCAGAGCTGTTAAAGAATTAAATCTTTTGCTCTTTGAAATCATAGTTTTTCTTCATTCAGTACTTGAAATTCTTTTCATCGTTGAAGAATTTAACTTCAATTTACGCATTCAGCAATTCTTTACAGAAATCATGATTTATAAATCCACCAAGTGTCAATTCAACAAGAATTCAAAATAGAATTACGAAGAAAAGCTCTTTAATTCAGAATGGCCATTCAGTTGATTTGATTCTTTTGGAGAGTTAATTCCGCTAATTCAGTACGAATCAGTTTTTGGAAAAATGCTAATTTACTCCCTTAAATAGTACTAAAATTTTTCAAGTTCCTTTCACGCTAGAAGAATTTGAAAAAAAAAATTACATTACATATTATAATAATCTATAACATAAAATTAGTGGAAAAAGCTTATTCGCGTGTAAGAAATATGTGAATTTAAAAAAATTCAAGTTAAAACATAAAAAAGTATGATTTTGAAAGATATAACATGCCTGGTCTTCACATAAACTGCCTTATTAGTGTTGCTGATGTGTTAGTTATGAAGCTTTTCGGGCATATTTTATTAACCCTCTGAGCACATTATTGAATTTAATTAAATAAGCTTTTGTCACATAAATAAAAAATAAATATGAATGTGTAATTATTTTATTATCATAACCTCTAACGAGATTTTTAGCCGTGCTTCTCTTTCCAACTTGTGGTGTGTTGCTTTTGAGTTTTCCTACAAGTTGGCAGGCCCTACAGTTTTTTGCCGACTCCGAACGGCACTTGCAAAGCAAATGAATTTTTTGCTGGCATATTTAGTTTTGGAAAATTTGGCAGTGTCAAGTTTAAATTTAACAACTTCGAAAGTGCTTCAGTATTTTTAAAGATCTTCAACGCACAGCGAATATTGCCGAATTCGCCCTGCTATTACCATATATGAATTTGCGTTGCTCTCATATCTACAAGTTGTACAGGCAATACACAATATTATGTTCAGCTGAAACTCATGCCTTTTATGAATATAAAAAAATTCGGAGCTCTTTCATGGTTTTATTAGTCATATACATACGTCAGTTTTGAAAAATGAAAAAAAAAAATCAAATTTTTTTTTTTGGATTTATACTTTGAAATATGGAAATTCTTTCCAAATATGAGTATTTTATTTCGATTTTTTAGTCAACAATAACTAGTAGTGGAATTAATTTCCATTTAATTGTATAACAGAAACCATTTGAAATGTCTTTTAAAATTTTCACAAAGCTCAGGAGAGTAAAACGGTCATCTAAACTTTCAACTTCTTCGGCAGATTTTGTATGAAATTTTTGAGGACTCAGTTTGGTAGACCAAGCAGTATAATTATATGCAAGTTAGAACTAGCTGAAATATTTTCCTGATTTTCAAGAACGATTTTCGTCGATGGTGTTGAGTAATTTTGTATGCGAAATTAAATTTTGTTCATGCGTTGCATGAAAGATATTACTTAACACCCTCATCGAAAAAAATTCTTAAAAATCAGGAAAATATTTAAATTAGTTCTAACTTTCACATCATACCACTGAAATTGATTATCCTACAAAACTAAGAAAAATCTGCCAAAAACGTTGAAAATTTGGATGGCCATTTTGCTAAGCTCCCCTGAACTTTGTCCAAATTCTTAAAGACATCTTTAATTTTGTGTCTAACTGTACATATTACTGAAGTGCCTGAAAAAAGCTCATAAAAGCAATAAATCCGCGATTTTACAATCGACGTGGCTGTTTGGTAGTATCCCGCCTTTTTACAAGTCTTCAATGGGTGACCGGAGTTCTGGTCGGTGATAGTGTCGAATTCAGGACATTTTTTATCACGGATAAGAAACGGGTTAATAAAAATTACAGCACCTTAAAGGCATAGTAGGGATGGCAGCTATTTTAGTTTTGTGAGCCCAAAAGTTTCGAGATCCCGAATATGTATTATTTAGATATTTTATACATTTTAACAAACTGAAGACAGTACATCAATATTATTTTCATTACCAACAAGATGCTTAAATATATATAAAAAATATGTAAGTAGAGTTTAAATATATCCTATAAATTTTTCTTTACATATTTTTATATTAGTACAAGACCGGGAATAACCATACATCTTCTTACGGTTTCTCCTAGCTGCTTTGGAAGTTAATGCAAATCAACAAGCGAAAAAGTTAGGGATTTTATAAAATTTCTCTCCATTCATAAGTGGGCTGTAATATTAGGTGTTAATTTTTATACCCTGCTTTTATGATTATATATAAAACCAAAAGCTCAAAAAACTGCCTTAATCCAACTTAATGTCATATTATTCGTAAAAAACTAGCTATTTTAAACATTCGGGATTTTTTAACTGCTTTTCGAGATTTCGGGACTAATAAAAAACAATCCCGGGATTGACTTCAAATGTCAAAGAAAAAATATATAATGACAACATTTCATGATACAATAAGCGCACCAGTAGGAAATCGTAACAGTGAGGTACGTTTCTGACATCTTACATAAGTATTAGGACTTATCACAATATATCTACGTTGCGGTGTTGCATCTACAGCTTAAGTGTTTATTATTAAGGAAATTCACAAGGTCTTTTATAGTTCTAAGTACAATTTCAACAACACAACACTTGAGAGCACTACATGAGTTGAATGTTGTGTCTGAATACATTAAATTAAATTTTCATACAAATTTGTCAGAAAATATTGAATTTTTGTGTTCGTGGCTCTTTTACTTTTGAAACTAGAGAAAACGAAAAAACAAGGAAAAGCAAAATAGCACAACTGCGCATTGGGTTGCTTAATTTTATTGTGCTATTCAAATTTTATATAAGAAATGACAACAAAGAAAATATGACAGTCTTAAATTTTGAATTGCCTAATTTTGATTTTTTCTAATTTTAATTAGTACATACACAGAAAAGTTTTAATGGCTTTTGACATGTGATTAGTGTTGTAAACCAAATGCTGGAAAAGAACTAAACAATCATACAGTGCTTGTCAGCTGAAGCATCATCGCGAATAACGTTCTAAGTGTAATATTTTTCAAAACCAGTTTCATTGCATAAAACATTTTGTATTGCTCTCCAATTAACCAATTTTCTAAAATTTGACACCAAAACTGTAAAAATGCATTTAAAAATAGTAGGGTAATTTAAAGTGACATACATTATTTTGCATTGAAGCGTCGAAAGTGATTCGTAACGGCACTGGAAGATCATGAAAAAGGTGTAAAACTCATAATATGAAAGATATAAAAGAAAAAGTTAAGGGAGACAGATGAGAAAAATAGATTTAAAATATATGACTTTAGCGTTTTTTTGCTCTCCTGACAAATTCTGATTTTGTAACTTAGAACGTTATTCGCTTCGATGCTTCAAAACCCTCTTCCTATCCTGCTTTGTCACCTAAATGTTTAGCAACATCGGAATATGTTACAATTTTTCCAAACGATGGACTTTTCCTTGATATGCCATTTTTGCTTTTACGAACGTGTTTTTCGCTTTGTTTATATTTTTGTATGATAATTACTATGTATATACATGAAATATTCATGACTTAGGATGAGCTTTTAGGTAAAGAATAATACATTTTTATTTTTTTTTTTAAGATCAGAGGCAAAGATACAACGACATGTTAATTATAATATATTTCCCGCTAGGCATAGTTCTGCATTGAGGTCTTGTCAAATAAAAAATTTTTACTTTTCATATTTCAAATTTTTGTTTTGTTTATAAACCGAAAAAAACATGGCCGCTCTTCACAGTGTAGCAATTTCGACAAATCCAAATTTTTAATTTTCTCATTTATCTCAGAATCGGTGGGATTTTTTGAAAGATTTAGCAGCTAAGTAAAATGTATGACATACATATATGGTCCTCGCTTTCGAATTTGCCTTACCGACATTTCGAGTTTTAATTGTCCTGAAAAAAAAAGAAGTAACCTCACGTCCATAGTTTGACTTGAAACATCTATGTGTTGAATTTTGCGCATTTACTTCAGTCAGATGGGATTACTGCCATATCTGTGGTTTCGTTATATTATAATATTTGCGGACTGATAAAACCTCCCCAAATATGTAATTTAATCACATCAAAAAATAATGTACATATTTCACCTTCGAGTTGAATTGTATCAGTCTATAGTTAGCCTATGTAAATCTTAATAGCTGATTTCTGTAGATCATTCGTAGCACCATCAAATTCCAAACATCGTGGAATACTCATAATAATAATAATAATAATACAAATACCTTCTAAGAGGATAAGGTCCAGCCTGTCTTCCAATTTGTGGTTTAAATTTTAGTACACATTGGCGAGACCTACAATTTCTTTGGCCCAACTTTACACAGTATCTGGCAAGGCATTTTCATTTTGGCTGAAGAACCCCCGGAGCGTTGCCGAACACTGCCGAAGGTGGCCTCGTTTTGAAAAACGTATTCAAAGAATTTTTGGTGTGACCTGTTTCGGTACTTGCACCAGGTACTTTCAATATGGCAAGTCAGCGCACAGTCATCATACCGCGGCGGTAGACAGTAATTTTAATTTCTATGTCTTAAAATATTCCAGAGCGAAATAATATTAAAAGTGAAAATTAAATTAAATCAAATGTTTCAATAAATTTATTACTACGTTTATATTATGACAAGATAAAATAAATACATTAAACAAGAACCTCGCAGCCTTAAGCTATATTCTTTACGAGTCCATCAACTCCGGGTCTGTGGATAAAACACGGAATTTTGTTTGCATTTTTATCTAAATTTTAACACTGTGCGCTGCATTTTGACGTCTACCGCTTCGAATTTTCAAACGCGTTTTTCTCCACTTTCCCTGTAATAAAACGATGGAACTGCACTTCATGTTGTTCCTTTTTTATGTGACGATTATTTTCTACTTACCTTCTTGAAAAATTTGCCGTAATCTTCGAGAAATCAGCTAAAAACAGCAAGATTTTATGTATGTATGTAAATATATGAAAACATTGAGTAAGAGTTGCCGTAGCTAAAGAAAACGGAACAAAATTTTCGGGCTTATAGTTTCAAAACAATTTTCCGAAGACAATATCATAGCGGAAATAAGTTTTGAACAAATATATAAATATAACTTTCAGTTTCTGAATGGTTCCAATAAAATTTTGGCCTATTTACATTAAAATCAACACACTTGAAACATAATCCATCACATATAAAATTTTAGAGTTAGGGCCAAATTTTACAATGATACATGGCAGTCTCGTGTTTTATTACTATTTTGACAGCTTCAAATCAATTCCAGGCATGTTAAAGACTGAAAGTACGCAAATATCACCTCTGAAAGTTAAATTTCGAGAGTACTGAATTGAAAAATTGAATTGATTCACCAAAGTTGGCATTCAATTGAGAGAGTTATTGAATGAGAGTGCACCAACTAGTTGTAAAGTAGATTTCAACTAGTTGCTTCGCTGCAGGTTATATACGTAGCTTGCTAAGTACTAGTTTAGTAGATAAGTATTTTTACCACGCTTTTATTAGGTTCACTTGTATGTTTGCTTGTTTGTTTGTTTGTATGTATGTAAACTCTCGTTCGGTCTAAGCCCCAGTGGCCCAACCGTAAAACCGTAAAATGTCCCTACAATATGGGTATCAAACGAAAGGGGAAGACCCCAGGTTTCATTTGGACCTCGATATATTTCGATAAATTTATCGATAACTGACTTATCGGTCAATATATATAAAAACCTAAAAAATTCCTTACAATATGGGTATCAAACGAAAGGGGAAGACCCCAGGTTTCATTTGGACCTCGATAAATTTATCGACAACTGAGTTATCGGTCAATATATGATTGCCCAAAAACCTAAAAAATTCCTTACAATATGGGTATCAAACGAAAGGGGAAGACCCCAGGTTTCATTTGGACCTCGATATATTTCGATAAATTTATCGATAACTGAGTTATCGGTTAAAATGTGGTTGCCCGAAAACCTTAAAATTTCCCTACAATATGGGTACCAAACGAAAGCGGAAGGTCCCAGGTTTCATTTGGACATCGATATATTTTGATAAATTTATCGATAACTGAGTTTTCGTCAAAATGTGAGGCCCAAATAACTTAAAATTAAATTCCCTACAATATGAGTATCAAACGAAAGGGGAAGGCCGCAGGTTTCATTTGGATTTCGATATATTTCGATAATTTCATAGGACATTTGACTAAAAAGTAAAAAATAAATATACTAAAAGTTGAAAATAATTTTAAAACCCCTACACAGTAGTATTGTGGAAAAAGCGTGACCCGCTTTCGGCGGCCGCCGTGGTGTAGCGGTTAACTGTTCGGCCTTCTACACCAAGTCGTGGCGGTTCGATGCCCGACAAAAGTAACATCAAAAATTAGAATTTTTCTAAACGGGGTCGCCCCTCGGCAGTAGTTTGCAAACTCTCCGGGTGTATTTCTGCCATGAGAAGCTTCTCAGCAAAAAATTCATTTGCTTTGCAAGTGCCGTTCGGAGTCGGCAAAAAACTGTAGGTCCCGCCAACTTGTAGGAAAACTCAAAAGCAACACACCACAAGTTGGAAAGAGAAGCTCGGTTAAAAATCTCGTTAGAGGTTATGATAACCTGTTGGTATTTCGCCGCCATTAGTTTTTTTTTTTTTATGGGTATCAAACGAAAGGGGAAGACCCCAGGTTTCATTTGGACTTCGATATATTTCGATAAATTTATCGATAACTGAGTTATCGGTTAAAATGTGGTTGCCCGAAAACCTTAAAATTTCCCTACAATATGGGTATCAAACGAAAGGGGAAGACCCCAGGTTTCTTTTGGACTTCGATATATTTTGATAAATTTATCGATAACTGAGTTATCGGTCTAAATGTGGTTGCCCGAAAAACTTAAAATTTCCCTATAATATGGGTACCAAACGAAAGGGGAAGGTCCCAGGTTTCATTTGGACATCGTTATATTTTGATAAATTTATCGATAACTGAGTTTTCGTCAAAATGTGAGGCCCAAATAACTTAAAATTAAATTCCCTACAATATGAGTATCAAACGAAAGGGGAAGGCCGCAGGTTTCATTTGGATTTCGATATATTTCGATAATTTCATAGGACATTTGACTAAAAAGTAAAAAATAAATATAGTTTAAAAAAAATAAAACTCACGCTTTTAGAGTGTAATGAACTAAAAAGTTGAAAATAATTTTAAAACCCCTACGATTTGTGCCATAATTTTGGTATATCGAGCGCAAGACGCTTTTCCCACATAATGCTAGTTTTTACTACGCTTTCATTAGCTTTACTTGTACATATGTACATTCATATTTACCGATAACTGAGTTATCGGTCAAAATAAGATTGTACAATAATATTGAAAATTGCCTACAATGTGGGTATCAAACGAAAGTGGAGGCCCAGAGGTTTCGTTTGCACTGCGGTATACTTCGATATATTTATCGATTACTTCATAACACATTTAACTAAAAAGTAAAAAATAAATATAGGTTAAAAAGCGAAAACACACGCTTTTAAAGAATATAGCACTAAAAGGGTAAAAATAAATTAAATAAAAAACGAAGATTATGGAACAAAGCGGACCACGCTTTTTCCACAAGACTACTGTGTAGGGGTTTTAAAATTATTTTCAACTTTTTAGTTCATTACACTCTAAAAGCGTGAGTTTTAGTTTTTATACCCAGCGTACTAGTACTAGTACAAGGGTATATTAATTTTGTTCACATAACGGTAGTTTGTAACGGCACAAAATAATCGAGATAGATATAGAGTTCCATACATGAAAGTTCTTAGCCTGAAAAGAGGAGTTCAATAAGCCATGTCCGTCCGTCTGTCCGTCCGTCCGCCTGTGTACACGATAACTTGAGTAAAAATTGAGATATTTGCATGAAATTTTGTATACAGGTTACTTTCTGGCCAAGGTAGGTTGCTATTGAAAATGGGCGAAATCGGATGATAACCACGCCCCTTATTTCGATATCGAAAATTTCGAAAATCACACAAATTGACATATCTCGGCAGCTGAAAAGGCTAAAATGATATAATTTTATAGGTAAACACCCCTGGTTATTCTCTTATGATTTTTCCATAAATTTTTTTGGATTGGCCGTGGCACCGCCCACTTTGAAGGGAGGCATTTTTGAAAATTTGACCGGTCGTAACTCTTGAACTGATTACGACAGAACGATGGAATTTGACACAAAGCATACTAGTATCGTTGGGAGTATACCTGATGAAATTGGATAAAATCGCCCTCCAACCACGCCCACTTTCGATATCGAAAATTTCGAAAATCACCTAAATTGACATAATTCGGTAACGGAAATGGTTAAAATGATATAATTTTATAGGTGAATCCCCCTGGTCTTTATATAATGATTTTTTAATAATTTTTCAAAAGTAGGCGTGGCCCCGCCCACTTTTAAGGGAGGTATTTTTGAAAATTCGACTGGTCGTAACTTTTAAACTGATTAGGGTAGAACGATGAAATTTGGCACAAAGCATACCATTATCGTTGGGAGTATGCCTGAAGAAACTGAAAAAAGTCGCTCTCCAACCACGCCCACTTTCGATATCGAAAATTTCGAAAATCACCTAAATTGACATAATTCGGTAACGGAAATGGTTAAAATGATATAATTTTATAGGTGAATCCTCCTGGTCATTATATAATGATTTTTTAATAATTTTTCAAAAGTAGGCGTGGCCCCGCCCACTTTTAAGGGAGGTATTTTTGAAAATTCGACTGGTCGTAACTTTTAAACTGATTAGGGTAGAACGATGAAATTTGGCACAAAGCATACCAGTATCGTTGGGAGTATACCTGATGAAACTCAAAAAAGGCCCTCTCCAACCACGCCCACTTTCGATATCGAAAATTTCGAAAATCACATAAATTGACATAATTCGGTAACGGAAATGTCTAAAATGATATAGTTTGGTAGGATGAACCCCCTTGTCATTTTATTATAATTTTCTGATAAATTTTTAAATGTAGGCGTGGCATCGCCCACTTTTCAGGGAGGCATATTTCAAAATTTCACGGGTCATATCATTTAAACTGATTACGGTAGATCGATGAAATTGGTACAAGCATACCTGATGTAATTGGACGGAATCGCGTCACGACCGCGCCCACTTTCGATATGGAAAATTTCTTAAATCACATAAATTCACATAATTCGCGATGTTGGGTGAAATGTGAAAACCTCGGATATAACACTTGGCCAGTTGATCAAACATACTATTTCCGATATATTAGTGCTGTTAACTCAAAATTTGGGTTTTTTGAGTTATGACGATGTTGCAGCAAATGAGCGATATGTGCACGATATATGTATATGTATAAATACACATATATATATGTGTAACGTAGATATATACTGTCTTATCTGTACCATAAACAGAAAGTTTCAGCTGAAATTCGAAAAAGTGCGATTTTTTGCAAAGGGGACTTGTTGCGATTTTAATTTTTGCAGATTCTGATTCGGGAGCCCTCCTCCTAAAAAGCCTCATTCAAATTTCCATCGTTCCAGTTATCGGTTAAAATGTGGTTGCCCGAAAACCTTAAATTTTCCCTACAATATGGGTATCAAACGAAAGGGGAAGACCCCAGGTTTCATTTGGACTTCGATATATTTCGATAAATTTATCGATAACTGAGTTATCGGTTAAAATGTGGTTGCCCGAAAACCTTAAAATTTCCCTACAATATGGGTATCAAACGAAAGGGGAAGACCCCAGGTTTCATTTGGACTTCGATATATTTCGATAAATTTATCGATAACTGAGTTATCGGTCAAAATGTGGTTGCCCGAAAACCTTAAAATTTCCCTATAATATGGGTACCAAACGAAAGGGGAAGGTCCCAGGTTTCATTTGGACATCGATATATTTTGATAAATTTATCGATAACTGAGTTTTCGTTAAAATGTGAGGCCCAAATAACTTAAAATTAAATTCCCTACAATATGAGTATCAAACGAAAGGGGAAGGCCGCAGGTTTCTTTTGGATTTCGATATATTTCGATAATTTCATAGGACATTTGACTAAAAAGTAAAAAATAAATATAGTTTAAAAAAAATAAAACTCACGCTTTTAGAGTGTAATGAACTAAAAAGTTGAAAATAATTTTAAAACCCCTACACAGTAGTATTGTGGAAAAAGCGTGGCCCGCTTTGTGCCATAATTTTGGTATATCGAGCGCAAGACACTTTTCCCACATAATGCTAGTTTTTTACTACGCTTTCATTAGCTTTACTTGTACATATGTACATTCATATTTACCGATAACTGAGTTATCGGTCAAAATAAGATTGTACAATAATATTGAAAATTGCCTACAATGTGGGTATCAAACGAAAGTGGAGGCCCAGAGGTTTCGTTTGCACTGCGGTATACTTCGATATATTTATCGATTACTTCATAACACATTTAACTAAAAAGTAAAAAATAAATATAGGTTAAAAAGCGAAAACACACGCTTTTAAAGAATATAGCACTAAAAGGGTAAAAATAAATTAAATAAAAAACGAAGATTATGGAACAAAGCGGACCACGCTTTTTCCACAAGACTACTGTGTAGGGGTTTTAAAATTATTTTCAACTTTTTAGTTCATTACACTCTAAAAGCGTGAGTACAAGGGTATATTAATTTTGTTCACATAACGGTAGTTTGTAACGGCACAAAATAATCGAGATAGATATAGAGTTCCATATATGAAAGTTCTTAGCCTGAAAAGAGGAGTTCAATAAGCCATGTCCGTCCGTCTGTCCGTCCGTCCGTCTGTGTACACGATAACTTGAGTAAAAATTGAGATATTTGCATGAAATTTTGTATACAGGTTACTTTCTGGCCATGGTAGGTTGCTATTGATATCGAAAACTTCGAAAATCACACAAATTGACATATCTCGGCAGCTGAAAAGGCTAAAATGATATAATTTTATAGGTAAACACCCCTGGTTATTCTCTTATGATTTTTCCATAAATTTTTTTGGATTGGCCGTGGCACCGCCCACTTTGAAGGGAGGCATTTTTGAAAATTTGACCGATCGTAACTTTTGAACTGATTACGACAGAACGATGGAATTTGGCACAAAGCATACTAGTATCGTTGGGAGTATACCTGATGAAATTGGATAAAATCGCCCTCCAACCACGCCCACTTTCGATATCGAAAATTTCGAAAATCACCTAAATTGACATAATTCGGTAACGGAAATGGTTAAAATGATATAATTTTATAGGTGAATCCCCCTGGTCTTTATATAATGATTTTTTAATAATTTTTCAAAAGTAGGCGTGGCCCCGCCCACTTTTAAGGGAGGTATTTTTGAAAATTCGACTGGTCGTAACTTTTAAACTGATTAGGGTAGAACGATGAAATTTGGCACAAAGCATACCAGTATCGTTGGGAGTATGCCTGAAGAAACTGAAAAAAGTCGCTCTCCAACCACGCCCACTTTCGATATCGAAAATTTCGAAAATCACCTAAATTGACATAATTCGGTAACGGAAATGGTTAAAATGATATAATTTTATAGGTGAATCCTCCTGGTCATTATATAATGATTTTTTAATAATTTTTCAAAAGTAGGCGTGGCCCCGCCCACTTTTAAGGGAGGTATTTTTGAAAATTCGACTGGTCGTAACTTTTAAACTGATTAGGGTAGAACGATGAAATTTGGCACAAAGCATACCAGTATCGTTGGGAGTATACCTGATGAAACTGAAAAAAGTCGCTCCCCAACCACGCCCACTTTCGATATCGAAAATTTCGAAAATCACATAAATTGACATAATTCGGTAACGGAAATGTCTAAAATGATATAGTTTGGTAGGATGAACCCCCTTGTCATTTTATTATAATTTTCTGATAAATTTTTAAATGTAGGCGTGGCATCGCCCACTTTTCAGGGAGGCATATTTCAAAATTTCACGGGTCATATCATTTAAACTGATTACGGTATAACGATGAAATTGGTACAAGCATACCTGATATAATTGGACGGAATCGCTTCACGACCACGCCCACTTTCGATATGGAAAATTTCGAAAATCACATAAATTCACATAATTCGGTGAGGTAAATAGCTAAGATAGTAAAAACTTTAGGTAAATCCTCCTAGGGCCTATATCATTGTTATCCCGTTCTGAAAATTGCCGCTGGGTATGTAATGTTCGGTTCACCCGAACTTAGACTTCCTTACTTGTTTTAAAGTATATTTATTATATATGTACTTATATTTAGTTTAAGATTTGTTATAAATAAAGACTCTGGGTCACCAGAGCGCCAGTCTGTGAATAACTCTACATTCTACATTCCAAATTAGGAATTCCATTACATTTGACCTCATTTGCCGAATAATACAATCCACAGTTCCTCAAAATAGCAACCCTGCGGGTGTTCCACATTAATGATTGCCCAGCAAGAACCCTAATGGGTAATAGACGTGTGATAGCTTTTGCACTATGAAAAGGGGCAACGAATGAAAATCCGGGCCCGGGGTAAAAAAAAAACTACGGGCCCCCATACTAAATGAACACATTCGCAAAATCAAAATTACCATATTTTACATTTTTACATACAGTGCCTCCCAGCTTATTTCGTGCTGTAACATTTTTTTGAATTTCATTAGACGGGGTACTAGGATAGTATTTAAATTTTTTTTTACCAAAATATATCGAATTATATAACAGAAACCACATAAAAAGTCTTAAAAATTTTCAAGGGAATTTTTCGAAATTTGCAAAACGACCATCAAATTTTCAGCTTTTTTGGCAGAGTTCCTAGCGATTTTTTTTTCGTCGAGAGTGTTGCGTAATTTCTTCCATACAAAATAATTTTGAGATTTCCAGGCGCTCTGAAGCCCGGGCCCGGGGTAAATGACCCCTCAGCCCCCCGTCTCGTCGGGGACCACGTGGAGGTAGATTTGAGAGCACGCGGTATCTCCAATTGGCGCCAGTTGGCTCAACAAAGAACCGACTGGTGTAACATGTTGGACCGCCAAAATCTCCTAGGCGGTTAAAGGCTATTTTAAGGAAGGAAGAAAGCGGTTTTAGCTTTTACTAGGGTGGTTACAAGAAATCAGTTGTGGAATTTCCAATGTGACACCCACTAAAATATGGTAGTGAAAATAATAACTACAAAGTTTCAGGCCAATCCGATTACGTTAACACGTGCCTCATCGAGGCCAAAGTTTGGAAAAAACAGTGATATACAAAAAAAAAAATTTAATTAAAAAAAAATTATTTCTGCACTAAAATTATTTCAGAAGATGTGTTTTTTTTTAGAAAAATTTACCTACGCGCTGCAGGAATCAGACAAGCCGACGTATGTTTCAATGATACTGGAGTTACATCTCTTCAAGGACTTTTCTTCCCGGCAATGCCCAGAAGTAATAAAATTATATTAAAATTCATTGTATTCGATTATTTCAATGTTCCTGGCATTATATCAATTATGACCTGATGTGATAGATGATAAAAACCCACTGCTGAAAATAGCAGTTTTAGCCAGAACTTCACTTAAATCAAAAGTTTCCCCAATAAATAGTCATCGTATTCGGATGAAGTTCATAAAAAAAGTAGTGTCACTTTTACGTATGAAAGCCCACTGTTTTTCTATTCCACGATTAAAATAATAGTACATTTACACCGCACCAAATTTGGCGAAACATTGCAAATTTGGCGCTTTTTTCCATACAAATCTCATTTTCCAAATTTGGAAATCCATCACATTTGACCTCATTTGCCGAACAATACAATCCACAGTTCCTCAAAATAGCAACCCTGCGGATGTTTCACATTAAGGATTGCCCAGCAAGAACCTTAAAGGTACGGGTACACCTAGCGACACGACGTGACGCGACCAAATAGTTGCCTATTTTATCAACATTGTTGTGTCGCGTCGTGTCGCGTAGTGCTGCTGTCGCTAGGTATACTCTGCTCCATAAGGACACATGCAAAGAATATTTGGTGGCGTCGCGTGTTGCCTGTACCCTTAGCTTAATGGGTTATTGACATGTCATAACTTTTACACTATGCACAGCTGTAAATAAAAATCACAACTAGTTTTTTTTTTAAGAAAATGGGCCAATTCTACCAGAAAAAGACAGAAGCCTTCTCCATTCTTCTTTTATTATTACTCTACAGATGTTTAAAACATCACGGTAGTGCATTTTCTTTCGGTGGATTTTGGTAGAAGATTCTTGCCGGGAAAGTGAAGCCATATGTAAATTTGCCAGTGTAAACGGGGTCGAACTGGCTCATTTAAATTTCGCCAAATTTTGTGCGGTGTAAGTGTACTATAGACTCGAAAACGACTCACTTTAATGACTGAATTATGATTTATTGAAAACTAGCTGGTGCCCGCGACTTCGTATGCGTATAATTTCTGTTTTTTTTTGCAGCTGGGTTAGCAAAGAATAAAATCCAACAAAAAGACTGGAGTTCAGCACTTAAGGGTCGTGTTGTCAGGTAAGCTTTAAAGTTTGTCTGCTCGATAAACCAAAATTTCGGTAAAAAAAAATGTTTTCATCGGACTGATAAAGCTTAAAGTTTAATAAAAAACGACCCTAAAGCCATTTATTTTTCCAATATAAAGAACATAAAATATAGAATTTCTTTGTACACAATATTTGAAGTTCCACCCAAGTTACAAATTATAAACAAATTTTCCGAGCAAGTTACTCGCGAGCAACCTTAATAGCCATATTAAGCGTTTTGGTATTAAGAAGGTTCACATTTTATGAGATATCTCCGGGATAGCTTAGGTATTGAAATTAATCAAATGGCTTATGACAGCATTCATAAACACCTTTTGTTTGATACCCATAATGTACTAACACATTTTTGTGGAAATATTCGTCGATACCTCGGAAACCGGTCGAGCTATCGAAATTTCAAGATATCTCCCAAACCATTTCAGATATATCAATGAACCACATCGCATATTATAGCACTCATTGACACCTTTCGTTTGACACCCATATTGTACTAAGACATTTTTGGTCTCCCCTGGTCCACATATTGGGCGATAACACCAAAACCCGTTGAGATATCGCAAAAAATCCACCAATTCAATTCCATTCAGTACTTTTCGAGTGTTACGATCACAAACATACCGACAGACATGGTCCACATATTGGGCGATAACTCCAAATCGAAAAAAGTAATATTAAATTTTAAGTTGAGCGTCGAGCAATCCAACGAAAAAAGTTTCATTAAATTCCATTCATTACTTTCAGAGTGATACGGCACAAACATACGGACAGACAGACAGACAGACAGACACACAAACATTTTTAAAATGGTTGCTTTGGATTCGACTCGCTTAATAATGCTTCCCCCAATAAATTTTTTGTTGATATCTGCCATGTACAGACATCGACCTGTTACAATTTTATTATATGTAGAGATATGACAACAAAATTGAGAACGATCATAAACACTGTGACACAAAATGAGGGGTGATCTCTCCGTAATTGATGAAACCAATTGGAGATGAAATTTTAGCCCTCCAATATCAAAACCTTATACTGGGTTTTCGGCCTATAGGTCTGGTTTCTTTGTTATTTTTATTCAAAATTGGCAATCCTGTGTATGAAAAAACGGATTAAAACTTGATGAAATGAAGCAATTTTAGATGGGGTTTTTTGGTATATCGCTATATTTTGGATCGAGGAACTCATTTTTGACATTAGTTTTATAATAAATAGTGTTGAAATTGCTTTTTAACGGGAAATATAAATATTTGAACCCTGTATTCATAGTTGGATTTAGTAGCGGGGCAAATGTATGATAGCGTCACCAAACTCAAAATACGAATGGTAAATGAGTCGGAAGAGGCTGAAAACAGTCTCAAAAGTAGCGCGTAAGCAGCTCTATAACGATTAGTAAACGGCTCACGAATGCTCGGAAAAATGATTAACCCTTTCGAAACTTATTTTTCTTTTTTGGCCTTAAAAATCTGTTTTTGTCTTTTTCCTACTATTAAGCGTATTTATTCGTAATGAACAATTAAAAAGAATTTTTCAAAATTTTTTTTTTCTTAAGTGGATTTTTTGCACCATGCCATATGGCAAGGAATTTACTTAACGGAAAGAAATTTTACATACGTGCGTAAGTAGATCCAGAGGTTTTATAGGTGAAATATACAAATAATGTCACATTTACATAAAAAGTGATTAAAATTTTTTTTTTTTTTTTAGCATATGCCTCTGGAGTGTAATGGGGTGTGGTTGCTGAGTGACCGCGCTCAATCCCGACTCTTGCGTCCTCGTTCGTGCACTCTGGGCAACGTTGAGCTACCTAGGCTCGCGGCAGAAAGAGAGGGAGCCCCGGGGGGCCACTCTGACATACTTGGTTTAAGGGCTCACCGAGGTCTTTTTCGCAGCGTCTGTACACCAAGAGGTGCGGCTGTAAGCGGGCGTCTGTCTTGAAGCAAGCGGCTCGCTATATAAATGTGCAAAACTTTTCCCTCCCAATCCAGGGTGTTATGCGATACCGTGCCCATTGGACGTTTGCAGCCGGGAGGCAAATCGTGGCTGTAGTCGAACGGAGCCTCACTGATACCGGGCCGCCTCAGGGAGTAACTATGGTCTTACCGCGGTATGGGGCTCTGCCGCGGCGGACGACACACTTCCCCTTACACTACCCTTGACCCTAAGCTGGCCTTGTCCGGCGAGGGGTCGTACGAACAAGATTAAGAACACACAAAATACAAAGCAATTAACGACTTCGTTTACTCCGCAGCAGAGAAGAACTATGCTGGAGCAAGCGAAAACACAACGCCGGAGGACAAACTCCGCCTCAAAGTTAACTGGGAGGCCGACAACGATGGAAACTACGGGTCAGTCATCCCCCAAACTGCTATCAAGTAAGAGTGACTTGATGGGAGCAAGCAACAGTGCGGCTGCCTACGCAGTCAAGCAGAAAACGGCGGAAGCTAAACTTCCATCAAGCGCTGGTACGAATCCCAATCTCTTCACATCTGGGGCAATGGTCTCACGACCTGGTTTCAGAGTTTCGAAAGAGAAGGACGACGCCGTAAAGGGAGAGACCGCGATGGCAACTACGAGTCTGAATCCCCCCAAAGAGGCATCTCCCCGACGCTTTGCGTACTGGGATAAAAGAAAGGCCGCAAGGATCCTTAAAAAATATGAGGGAGCATCGCAGGAGAAGCTGTCGCCGGAAGAAAGGAAGATGGTGGAGGAAGCGAAAGCTCTGATACCAAAATTCCAGAGGCCCTATGTGCCTAAGAGGGTGAACGGTAATCCCTTCAAACGCCAGAGATCGGACGGAGAGGTAGACCCCCATCCGAAGCGGCATCAGGTCAACCCCGCAGTGGGAAAACTCAGCTTTGCTGAAGTAACCAAGGACAGAATCCTTATAGGTTTCATTGACCGAGGTAACGACCGTTGGTCCATCCCCAAAGACCAGTGGCTGTATGTCCGGAATGAAATGGGCAGGGCCCTCCTCCACTTAATGCGTGAGTCTCCGGGTAGTCCGCCGCGAGGTACTGACGCGGGCTGGCACCAAGGTCAGATCAAAATATTCGCGTGCGAGGATGCAAGAACTGTCGCACTGTATAAGGCAGCAGTTGCAAGACTGGGTGAAGTCTATCCAGGGGCAAGACTAGATGTCGTCGACTGGAAAGACATTCCTGCTCGGCCAAGGGCAAGGGCATGGATTCCTGCCGTCCCTGCAGAACCCGAGAATATTCTTGAGATGCTGCAGGTCTGGAATCCGTCTCTCCCGACGCAGGATTGGGGCGTCAATCTGGTCGATGATGTGGTTGGGCCCAATAGACAGGTGGTTATCACTCTGAATAAGGAGGCGCTCGAGCCCCTTAAACGGTGCAACGGACGAGTGCATTACGGCTTGGGTCAGATCGTGATCCACGTATACCGTGGCGATGCACAGCGCGCTGCTATTCCGGACGCTCCGGAGGACTCGGAGATCGAGGCATCGGAAGGGGAAGCAGAGGAGTCCGACGCGGAAAGTATGTTATCCGCCACGTCAAATTGCGATGGTGCTGCGAACAACTCGGCGATAGAAGAAAGCCTGCTTGACGAAGAAGGCCTCGACGTCACGATCGTGGCTAAACCTGAGCACACTAACGTTGATGCTGCTTCAGACAGCAGGGTTCCCGCCACGCCAAATCGTGCAGGTGCTCTGAACAACTCCTCGTTGAGAGACAGCCCCCGGAACAGGCCAGACCTCGACGACACGCTGGCGGCAGGGATGTCTGAGCTCTCTCATGTTGGTGGTGCTTCAGATAAATCTGCACAAATCTAAAGCAGCCTCGGCTGTTTTAAGCAGTCGTCTTTCTAAAGGCGACGTAGACGTGGTCCTTATCCAAGAGCCCTGGGTCAATAGCTCTAGGATCTGTGGATTGGGGACTAAGGGGTACAAGCTCATCCAAGCCAATGATGAGGGCAAGGTCAGAACCTGTATTTTGGTAAAGTCTGAGCTAAACACCTTTCTATTACCCAACTACTCAAATGGTGACGTTACAGCTGCCAGCTTAACAGTCGGCAGCACCAGCCTAACGATGGCGTCGGTCTATATGCCCTATGACGCCGAAGAACCTCCTCCACAAAAGGAGGTGAAAGATCTGGTGGATAATTTCTGTACGGGCCATCTTATTATTGGAGCTGACGCTAATGCTCATCACGTCCAGTGGGGAAGCTCCGATATTAACGCTAGGGGCGAGTCTCTGTTTGACTACCTACTAACAACTAACCTGGTGGTTTGTAACGTGGGTAACGAGCCTACTTTTATAACTAAAGCTCGTAGGGAGGTTATAGACCTCACTGTTTGTAGCGAAGGCGCTTATGAGTGGGTCAGAAAATGGCGTGTTCTTGATGAGCATTCATTTTCTGACCATCGGTACATAGAAATTGTGTTAGACTTTACTGTTGAGCAGCCAGTTATGAAACGAAATCCACGCAACACTAACTGGCAGCTACATAACCAAATATTAGCTAGGGACCTACCAGTATTACCTCCACAAGCCCCCTCATCAGTGGGAGAACTGGATGATCTGGTAACGACCTTTACAACGGCGCTCTCAAATGCCCTAGAGCAGGCTTGTCCAGTACCAAAACCACGCGGCAAACATAGACCCCACTGGTGGTCTTACGACCTGGATTCGTTCCGTATATCATGCAGGAAGCAATTTAACAAGGCCAAGAGCATCGGTACGGAGCCTGAATGGCTCGAATATAAAGCTAAACTGAGGGCCTATAAAAAGGCTCTAAGGCAAGCGAAGAGAACTTCGTGGAGAAATTTCTGCACCGGGGTCGAAAAAGTCGATGATACAGCGAGACTTAGACGAGTGCTATCAAAAACTCAAACAGCCATTAGCTATTTACGGAAGCCTGACGGATCTTGGACCAGCACGGAAGGGGAAACCCTGGAGCTGCTCCTGAACACACACTTTCCGGGGAACTTGTATGATGCACCTGTAGCATCTGCAACAAACCTGGCGGTAAACATACCCATTACGGAGGAAAGGGTAAGGTGGGCAATCAAAAGCTTTGAGCCGTTCAAGGCAGCCGGGCCAGACGGGATTTTCCCCGCACAACTTATAAACACGCTGGAAATATCAGCTAAATGGCTGGTAGTTCTCTATTCAGCCTGCCTGGCTCTTAATTACATTCCGTGCTCCTGGAGAAGCGCCACGGTAGTCTTTATTCCAAAGGCTGGGAAGGCCTCACACTATGAGCCTAAAGACTACAGACCGATCAGTCTCTCGTCTTTTGCACTTAAAACCTTCGAGAGGATAATTAGCGATTATCTCTCCTCTACTATTGATAGCAACCTTATTTCTAGCTATCAACATGCATACACCAAAGGTAAATCAACGGAAACTGCGCTCCACAGCCTAGTCTCTATTGTTGAAAAATCATTGCACGAAAAGGAGTACTGTCTCGTGGCCTTTCTGGACATCGAAGGGGCTTTCAACAATATAAGGCCGGAGGCTATTAACACTGCTTTAACAAACCTGGGCATAAATAGGTCTCGTATTGGACTAATTGATCAACTACTAAAGGGAAGGAAAATAGTTTCTTCACTGGGAACAGTTGATCTTTCACGCTATGTCACAAGAGGAACGCCTCAGGGTGGTGTTCTCTCCCCGCTCCTATGGAACCTCACCGTAAACTCGCTGCTACGAGACACAAGGTGGGGGGGCGGGAAGATAGTGGCATATGCAGACGATTTAGCTATTGCATATAGGGGCAAATTCCCACAAACCCTGTGTGACTTGATGCAAGTAGCACTGCGAGAAGTTTCTTCATGGTCCTCTCGCTGCGGACTTAGCATCAACCCGGGAAAGGTGGAGCTTGTCCTTTATACCAGGCGGTACAAGATACCACCGCTGAACCTACCAGAACTAGATGGCGTGCGCCTGAACTTAGCTGATAAAGCCAAATTCCTAGGCACAGTTCTAGATAGAAAGCTTAACTGGAAGGAGAATGTCATCCAGCGCCAGAGGAAAGCGTGCATTGCACTTTACACGTGTAAAAGAGCCATTGGCAAAAAATGGGGGCTCAGCCCCAAAATTTGCAGATGGATCTACACTGCGATAATCCAGCCAATTATGCTGTATGGAGTCGTGGTATGGTGGCCTGCGCTAGGAAAGGCAACAAACCTAAATCTGTTAGGAAAAGTCCACAGATCGAGCATGATCTGTATAAGCGGGGCGTTAAGAACAACGCCCAATGAAGCTCTCCAGGCCATTCTTGGCTTTTTGCCACTCGATCTGGAAGGGTACCGGGCAGCAGCGGCATCGGCTCTGCGTCTAAGGGAAACGTCCGTCTGGGGCGCAAGCACTATTGGACACTCCTGTATTCTAAGATCTTACAGCTTTCTCCCTCTGAGCACAGATCGGTGTGCGACCACAACAGTCGGAGATTGTTGTTTTAGAATAAACATTCCCAGCAGGGAAGACTGGGAGAACATAGATCGGTGTCCCGCTACTAATGGCGGCACTTTTATATACACCGACGGCTCGAAGTTAGACGGCAGAGTCGGAGGAGGGGTTTACTCAAGGGATTTGGACCTAGAACTCTCCTTTAGAGGCTGAAGTTTCTGCAATCATGGACGCCGTGACTTGGATAGGTAAACGCACCATCGGACAGGATATCTGTATTTTCAGCGACAGCCAAGCGGCCATCAAATCCCTTGGCTCTTACTCGTTCAACTCTGAACTGACGCTCAGCTGTCGTCGATCTCTTCAAGAGATGGCCCAACAGAACCGCGTGAACCTCACATGGGTCCCGGGACACAGGGACATTGAGGGAAACTGTAGGGCAGACGAACTTGCCAGGCAGGGCACGACCAAGCAGATTCTTCAAGATAAAGAGCGCATAGGTATGCCGTTTGCCACGTGCAAGCTAATGCTGAAGGAGCATACACTCCGCGAAGCCAACGAAAGATGGCTACAAGCCCCAGGGTGCCGGATATCCAAGCAAACCTGGCCAAAATGCGATCTTAAAAGATCTAGACACATATACGCCCTAAAAAGGAAGGAAATCTCCATATTAATAGGTGTTTTAACCGGGCACTGCCTTATTGGTAGGCACGCAGCAAGGCTAGGCGTTCCCTACCGACGATGCTGCAGGAGTTGCAAAGATGATGAGGAAGAGGAAACGGTGGAGCACCTCATCTGCAACTGCCCGGCCTTAAGCGGAGCGAGAAGGCGCTCTCTGGGAGTTCCCTTCCTGGTTAGCTTAAGCCAGGTCGCGGAGCTAGACATAAAGGACTTGGTGGCCTTCATCAAGTTATCAAAATGGTTCGAGGAGGGGTAGCGGTGTCGGTTAGGAGTGTCAGTCCCGGGTTTCGGCTATATGGAGAGTCCCAACAGCACTGGGATTTTCCATATGGCCCGGCCCGGGACTGACTTTCCTAGTGTTTGGTGGTATCACAACGGGCCTTTTATTACTGGCCTAGGTGTGCCTTTGCGGCAGCCACTTCTACCTACCTACCTACCTAGCATATGCCTCTCGTAACTACTAGTAAGTATGTTCCACTGGTCATACCAAATCGCTCCTGCGACAGTCTCGCAAGTACCGCAAGCTGCTGGTACCGGAGGGTACCGAGTTCTTAACCGGCTAAAATCTGCCACTATCGACAATACTCCCCAAAACGTATGGGAGGGTTTTGGTCGTTACAGCAACAACAACAACAGATGAAGTCCAAGTCTTCCAAATTAACTAAGATATTCTCCTTATCTTTGTTTAGCTTCTAAGACATGGCAATTACATACCAAGGCATCGAATCCCAAACCTTTTTCACCATCCTGGGATTTTGGGATTTTATTGTGGCAATCCCAGGTAAATTAAGGAATTAACTTTTTTTTAATTATGTATTTTTCTTTGAGGCTTTTATCTCTAAAAATAAATAATTAAATTTTGAGAGCAGGACCCAGTAAATTGCTATAATTATTAGGTCTATCAGCTATTCCGGCGGAGCTCCAGTCGGAAATAATTCCAGAGAGGCGATAGGGGTTGCATCGACTTCATCGAAATCCACCCCCATCCTGGAGATTGCAGCCATCTTTCTTTGGCTTGGCGGAGTGTGTACTCAGTACTTCAGCATAAGCTCGCATGTGGCAAACGGCATACCTAAGCGCTCTTTATCCCGAAGAACCTGCTTGGTCGTGCCCTGCCTCGCAAGTTCGTCTGCCCTACAATTTCCCTCAATGTCCCTATGCCCCGGGACCCATGTGAGGTTAACGCGATTCTTTTGGGCCATCTCTTGTAGAGATCGACGACAGCTGAGCGTCAGTTCAGAGTTGAACGAGTATAATGTCCTGTCTGATAGTGTATCGGCCTATCCAAGCCGCGGCGTCCATGATTGCTGAAACTTCAGCCTGGAAGACACTGCAGTGATCAGGTAGTCTGAAGGAGAGCTCAAGATTCATAACCTTAACGCACCGCTTATACAGATCGTGCAAGATCTGTGTACTTTACCTAGCAGATTAAGGTTTGTTGCCTTGCTCAGCGCAGGCCACCATACCACAACTCCATAGAGCATGATAGGTCGAATGATTGCAGTGCAGATCCATTTGCATATTTTGGGGCTGAGCCCCCATTTATTTCCAATGGCTCTTTTGCACGTGTAGAGTGCAATACACGCTTTCTTCTGGCGCTGAAGAACATTCTCCTTCCAGGTTAGTTTCCTATCCAGAACTGTGCCCAAGAACTTGGATTTGTCAGTTCTACTTTTCCCGGGTTGATGCTCAGTCCGCAGCGCGAGCACCATGAGGAAATCTCTCTCAGTGCTACTTGCATCAAGTCGCACAGGGTTTGTGGAATTTGCATATGACACTACCTTCCCGCTTGTGGCTGTTTGAGTTTTTGAGAGCACTCGTCTAAGTCTCGCTGTATCGTCGACATTTTCGACCCCAGTGCAGAAATTTCTCCACAATACTCTCTTCGCCTGCCTCAGAGCTTTTTTGTAAAGGTCTTTACCAGATCCTCCAACTCAACTACTGATGAGGGGACTTGTGGTGGCAGTGCTTGTAAGTCCCAAGATAATATTTCATTGTGTAGCTGCCAGTTAGTGTTACGTGGGTTGCGTTTCATAACCGGCTGCTCAACAGAAAAGTCTAGAACTAATTCTACGTACCGGTGGTCGGAGAATGAGTGTTCATCGAGAACGCGTCATTTTCTGACCCACTCATAAGCGCCTTCGCTGCAAATAGTGAGATCTATGACCTCTCTACGGGTTTTAGTAATAAACGTAGGTTCGTTACCCACGTTGCAAACTACCAGGTTAGTTGTTAACGAATAATCAAACAACGACTCTCCTCTAGCATTGATATCGGAGCTTCCCCACTGGACGTGATGAGCATTGGCGTCAGTTCCGATAATATGGTGACCCATGGAAAAATTTGCCACCAGGTCTTTTACCTCTCTCTGTGGCGGAGGTTCTTCGGCGTCGTAGGGCATATAGACCGACGCCATCGTCAGACTGGTACTGTCGACTGTTAAACTGGCAGCTGTAACGTCACCATTGGTATAGTTGGGCAAGAGAAAGGCATTCAGCTCAGACTTAACCAAAATACAGGCTCTAACCCTGCCCCTCTCGCTGGCTCGGATAAGCTTAAAACCCTTAGTCCCCAAACCGCAAATCCTTGAGCTGTTGACCCAGGGTTCTTGGATGAGAACCACATCTACGTTGCCTTTAGAGAGACGACTGATTAAAGCAGCCGAGGCTGCTTTAGATTTGTGCATGTTTATCTGAATCACCACCAACATGAGACCGCTCAGACTTCCCTGCCACCGCCGTATCGTCGAGTTCTTTCACGACGATTTGTTCAGACCACGATTTGGCATGGCAGAGATCCTACTAACTGTGGCAGTATCGACATTGGTGCGCTCAGGACTAGCTGCTATCACTGTGACGTTGAGGTCTTCCCCGTCCAGCAGGCTGTCTCCCATCTCCAAGCTGTTCAATGCTCCTTCGCCATTTGACGTGGCAGATATCATACATTCCGAGTCGGACATCTCCGACTCCTCTACCGGCACTGCGATGTCCGAGTCCTCCAGTGCAGCCAAAATAGCAGCGCGCTGTGCATCGCCGCGGTATACGTGGATCACGATCTGACCCATGCCGTAGTGCACTCGTCCATTGCACCGTTTAAGGGGCTCGAATGCTTCCTTATTCAAGATGAAGACCACTTGCCTGTCAGGCCCTACCGCATCCTCGGCCAGATTGACACCCAGTCCTGCGTCCGGAGAGACGGGTTCATGATCCTCAGCATCCTGAGAATTCTCTCAGGTTCAGCAGGGATAGCAGGAATCCACGCTCTTGCCCTTGGCCGAGCCGGGATGTCCTTCCAGTCGACAACCTCGATTCTTGCCCCTTGGTAGATCTCACTCAGTCTTGCTGCCTTGTACAGTGCAACAGTTTTTGCATCCTCGCAAGCGAATACCTTGATTCGGCCCTGGTGCCATCCCGCATCAGAACCCATCGGCGTGGCACCCGGAGACTCATCCAAGTTATGGACGGAAGATCCTTAATTGATAAAAAAAATTAATGGGCCAACTCGCCCAGGAATTAAAACAGTAATTTAAGGTATATTTACAAGCACTTTATTTAAGTATTAATTTCTTAAGCTAAGTATATGTGACCACGATAGGCAGCCCGACGCAACTGCCCGCTGCTTCCGTTGAACTTCCCTTTATTCGATGGCTTCCACTACATTACTGTAAGGAAGGACTTCCATCTCGCTGATGAGACGGTTTACTTCTTCCTTGCTGAGTATGTTGGTATTGACTACGCCTGCCTTCGCCATTTGGCAGGCACGAACCAATTCATAGATATCTTCTTTTAGTATCATTATCTTGTTTTGGATCTCCTGGAATGTTTGGGCCATCTTCCTCCGGCCTTGCACGTCATTGGTGGTTGTTATAATGCCATTGATTGTCTGCAAAAGCTCGTGAGTTGTTTTAAATACAGCAGAATTTACCTGATATTGTTCGTCAATATTCATGAGGTCATTTTGTCCTTGGAGTACTGTATCCCAGTCGGCTGCATCAGGCGTGCCGGCAATCCACTTCCAAGCGGATCCGATCCAATTTATCGATCGCCTTCGTCTAGTGGTATCTTTCCCCTTTAGATCATGGAGGTTTCTCACTTCTTTATCCAGGTGAAAGTCAAGTATATCGGATGCGGGGTCGGTTATATTGAAGTCGGTGATTGCGTTTTTTATTCGGTCCACAACTTTGTCGTAGCTAACCAGATCGATAGTGTGGATTAGTTTAAATTGTCCATTGATGATCCACCCATAGCCATCGCGGATTGTTATTATTGGAGAATCAATCTTGAAGACATCGTAGGTATGCGCGGTTGCGCAGAGGCAGATGCTGTGGGGTTTTAGATTGGGTTTAATAAACATACGTTATTTTATTAATATTCTCATATCTAGGACTTAATTGTACAATTCGTTATTGGTTTTTTAATCGGATTTTTACATGAACCATTTTTGTGTATTTTGTTTTATAAAGGATTCTTACATAGAATTTTATTTACGCATTTCGCTTTATAACAGAATTTCCTCATCAAAACTCATTTCCGTATTTCGTCTTATACATGAATTTTTATAAATGAATTTTTACATACATAGGATTTTATTGGCGCATTTTACTCTATAAAAAATTTCGTCTTGTTTATTTAACATGTTTGTTTTGTAAGTAGTGGCCATTGAACAAGTAATGCATAAAATGTGGTATGAAATGTCTTTTGAGTACTACCTAATTAGCTTAATTTTACCCGTGACCGTTTAAGCTTTTCATATTAAAAAATTACGTTAACTAAAGTATTTGGCTTAGGTATCCTAAATTAAATTTGAGTTGCGACGGGTTAGTATTGATAGAATTTGAGAATTTATTTGTTGGGGAACCCAGTAGTGAAGTAGTTTACTTTGTTAATTTAAGAGTTGTTAATCGTTAGTTTTTTTGTTAGTTTGATGGTGCTTGTTCGCATCATATTCGCAATTTGCTTGCATAATTTTTCCGGAAACTGTAGCCTGCAGGGTATCCATCCTGAAAGTTAATTTAGATATATGTTACGATAATACTCACAGTACGGTAATTATCATGTCACTTATGCCTTTCTGGCTTTTTTTTTATTTCTTTGCCTTTTGGTGGCTTACTTGCTTTTTCAAAGCTCTTAACTATTCACAGATACACACACTAGCTGAATAGCTTGAGTGCTTTATTTTATTTCGTTGCCTTTTGGTGGCTTACTTGCTTTTTCGAAGCTCTTAACTATTCACAGATACACACACTAGCTGAATAGCTTGAGTCCTTTATTTTTCACTTCACTACAACACTACTGGTCCCTGCCTCGGGCGCCAGTTATGGACGGAAGGTCCTTAATTGATATAAAAATTAATGGGCCAACTCGCCCAGGAATTAAAACAGTAGTTTAAGGTATATTTACAAGCACTTTATTTAAGTATTAATTTCTTAAGCTAAGTATATGTGACCACGATAGGCACCCCGACACAACTGCTCGCTGCTTCCGTTGAACTTCCCTTTATAGGCTGCGATCGGTTGCAGCCCTTACCACGATAGCCATGCCATGCTCGCATGGTCAGTGCCTAGATTTCACAATCGTGTGAAACTCAATTATGCTGACTCTCTGTCTAGCTTTGGCACGTTTATGTTAACGCTGCACTTGTTGCGTAAGCGTTAGCCCGTGGTACTAACCATGCACTTGCATTCCCATAGGTGTTCAATTGCGTAGCATGGTGAAATGCAAGTGACCCTGAATGCAGGTGTTATGCTGACTATGCGGCACGTGTTCCTTATAGTGTGGGAACGTTGCCCTCTGGGTGCCGGGCAATATCTTAACTCCTCCCCCTTTAAAGATCTGCGTCCCGCAGATTTGTCACCTTAGGTTTGTCCTCGCTTGGTCGTCCCCGAAAGCTTCTCTTAAGTAATGAGACGTTTAGTTGGGGGATTTGGACTCGTGACGTTATCTTCCTCCAGTTGATCCAGATTAGTAGTACCACCATAATGAATGTTAGGATTTCCGAAGTGATCAGGACGTTTGTTTTCCTTCCAAGGAACCTCAGGAGCTTGATGTTTCCTGTTGTCATTTCGTGAACTAGATTGACGTCTACTACAAGTGTTTTGTTCCTTACTCTCGTCAAGACAGGAGGTAGAAGTTGGACTCCTGAACTACTCTCGCTCCGGTAAGTTTGATTATTTATTTCGATTGTCTCGTTTTGCAACTATAAGATGAACGAACCCAAAAGAGAATTAGTGGAGCTGTTTGATCTTACCAAACCATTGAAGTTGCTGAGAAATATGGTGTCGTCCTTGATTATCTCCACCGTTGAGTCATTATGAGTTAAGTATGGACAGTTGGCTTCGCCTCCCTTGAGTAGTCGCGTGAAGCAGTCTTCCTCTTTTAACAGGACGAGGGAGCTTTCTTTGCAGACCATTGTAGATGTTAGCTGTAAGCATTGGTCCTTGATACCATATGTCTGATGCTTGTTAGCCAGGATGGTTAAATATTCCATGTATACACGTTGACCGCCCTGGATAATGGGGCGGACAATCAGATTATTGTACCTCGTTTCTGTGACCTTAGGCAAGGATAAGACGTACAGTAGGAGGTAGCCATTGGTGTAAATCGATGGTTTGCTGTAATCGATGGCTTCCACTACATTACTGTAAGGAAGGACTTCCATCTCGCTGATGAGACGGTTTACTTCTTCCTTGCTGAGTATGTTGGTATTGACTACGCCTGCCTTCGCCATTTGGCAGGCACGAACCAATTCATAGATATCTTCTTTTAGTATCATTATCTTGTTTTGGATCTCCTGGAATGTTTGGGCCATCTTCCTCCGGCCTTGCACGTCATTGGTGGTTGTTATAATGCCATTGATTGTCTGCAAAAGCTCGTGAGTTGTTTTAAATACAGCAGAATTTACCTGATATTGTTCGTCAATATTCATGAGGTCATTTTGTCCTTGGAGTACTGTATCCCAGTCGGCTGCATCAGGCGTGCCGGCAATCTACTTCCAAGCGGATCCGATCCAATTTATCGATCGCCTTCGTCTAGTGGTATCTTTCCCCTTTAGATCATGGAGGTTTCTCACTTCTTTATCCAGGTGGAAGTCAAGTATATCGGATGCGGGGTCGGTTATATTGAAGTCGGTGATTGCGTTTTTTATTCGGTCCACAACTTTGTCGTAGCTAACCAGATCGATAGTGTGGATTAGTTTAAATTGTCCATTGATGATCCACCCATAGCCATCGCGGATTGTTATTATTGGAGAATCAATCTTGAAGACATCGTAGGTATGCGCGGTTGCGCAGAGGCAGATGCTGTGGGGTTTTAGATTGGGTTTAATAAACATACGTTATTTTATTAATATTCTCATATCTAGGACTTAATTGTACAATTCGTTATTGGTTTTTTAATCGGATTTTTACATGAACCATTTTTGTGTATTTTGTTTTATAAAGGATTCTTACATAGAATTTTATTTACGCATTTCGCTTTATAACAGAATTTCCTCATCAAAACTCATTTCCGTATTTCGTCTTATACATGAATTTTTATAAATGAATTTTTACATACATAGGATTTTATTGGCGCATTTTACTCTATAAAAAATTTCGTCTTGTTTATTTAACATGTTTGTTTTGTAAGTAGTGGCCATTGAACAAGTAATGCATAAAATGTGGTATGAAATGTCTTTTGAGTACTACCTAATTAGCTTAATTTTACCCGTGACCGTTTAAGCTTTTCATATTAAAAAATTACGTTAACTAAAGTATTTGGCTTAGGTATCCTAAATTAAATTTGAGTTGCGACGGGTTAGTATTGATAGAATTTGAGAATTTATTTGTTGGGGAACCCAGTATTGAAGTAGTTTACTTTGTTAATTTAAGAGTTGTTAATCGTTAGTTTTTTTGTTAGTTTGATGGTGCTTGTTCGCATCATATTCGCAATTTGCTTGCATAATTTTTCCGGAAACTGTAGCCTGCAGGGTATCCATCCTGAAAGTTAATTTAGATATATGTTACGATAATACTCACAGTACGGTAATTATCATGTCACTTATGCCTTTCTGGCTTTTTTTTTATTTCTTTGCCTTTTGGTGGCTTACTTGCTTTTTCAAAGCTCTTAACTATTCACAGATACACACACTAGCTGAATAGCTTGAGTGCTTTATTTTATTTCGTTGCCTTTTGGTGGCTTACTTGCTTTTTCGAAGCTCTTAACTATTCACAGATACACACACTAGCTGAATAGCTTGAGTCCTTTATTTTTCACTTCACTACAACACTACTGGTCCCTGCCTCGGGCGCCAGTTATGGACGGAAGGTCCTTAATTGATATAAAAATTAATGGGCCAACTCGCCCAGGAATTAAAACAGTAATTTAAGGTATATTTACAAGCACTTTATTTAAGTATTAATTTCTTAAGCTAAGTATATGTGACCACGATAGGCACCCCGACACAACTGCTCGCTGCTTCCGTTGAACTTCCCTTTATAGGCTGCGATCGGTTGCAGCCCTTACCACGATAGCCATGCCATGCTCGCATGGTCAGTGCCTAGATTTCACAATCGTGTGAAACTCAATTATGCTGACTCTCTGTCTAGCTTTGGCACGTTTATGTTAACGCTGCACTTGTTGCGTAAGCGTTAGCCCGTGGTACTAACCATGCACTTGCATTCCCATAGGTGTTCAATTGCTTAGCATGGTGAAATGCATGTGACCCTGAATGCAGGTGTAGGGTTCCAGCAGTCGTTAGCTTTGTACTTATGCTGACTATGCGGCACGTGTTCCTTATAGTGTGGGAACGTTGCCCTCTGGGTGCCGGGCAATATCTTAACATCCATAATGTCGAGAAGGGCATTACCGATAGCGTTCCGGACGTACCGCCACTGGTCCCTAAGGATGGCCCAGCTTTCGTTACCTCGGTCAATGACGCCTATGAGGATCCTATCCTTAGTCACTTCAGCAAAGCTGAGTTTACCCACTACGGGGGCGTGTTGCTGCCGCTTCGGGTGAGGTTTTAAATCCACGTCCGATCGCTGGCGTTTGAAGGGATTTCCATTAACCTTCTTTGGCGCGTAATCGCTTTGGAAGTTCGGTAATATAGCTTCAGCCATCTCCACCATCTTTCTAGCATTCGGCGATAGCGTCTCTTGTGAAATACCCTCGTATTTCTTCAGGATCCTCGCGGCCGCTCTTGTGTCCAAGTACTCAGAGCGACTGGGAGATGTCTTTTGGGGTAAATTTCGACCCGTAGTTGCCATCGCGGTCGTTCCCTTATTTGGATCTCTGGGGCCAGGTCGTGAGACCACTGCCACAGACGTTAAAGACTTGGTTTCGGCACCGGCACTTACTAGGGCTTTAGCATCAGCCGTTGTTGGCTTCACTGTGTTTGTACCGGTACTTACTTTGGGGATTGCCCCCTTGTTATCCAGAGCTAATCGACCCGTAGTTGCCATCGCTGTCGATCTCTCGGCTGATAAAGAAATGGAGTTTGTCCTCCGACGTTGGGTTCTCGCTTGCTCCAGCATTTTCCTCCTCTGTTGTGCAGTATACATTGTTGTATCTTTAGTTTTAGGGTTTTTGTTACTATTTATCATCTTGTTCGTACGACCCCTCGCCGGGCAAGGCCAGTTTAGGGTCAAGGGAAGAGTAAGGGGAATACGGTAAGGCCATAGTTACTCTCCGAGGCGGCCCGGTATCAGAGAGGCTCCGTTCGATTACAGCCACGATTTGCCTCCCGGCTGCAAACGTCCAATGGGCACGTGGTCGCATAACACCCTGGATTGGGAAGGGGAAGATCTTAGTCGGTGCGCCAGAGAGGCGTGGCTTCTCTCGTGATGTAGGCGGCGCTATGATTACAAGGGCAGCGTAGCCCTGTGGCTATCGAATTAAGCCCTCGTACCGCGGCAAGGTGTCCACCCTTCACGAGGGATAGCATTGCTAACAGTACTGCGTTCTGCCGCCTTTGGTTATTTTCTTGTTTGGGTTGGCATCACTGTTGTAAAACTAACCGCAAGTTGACAATTTTCATTGCAAGCATAGGCTTGTCCTATGCTTTTAACCATATCATTTCTTTTAATTTGGCGCCGAACTGTTGCTATGCTGCAAACACTTGTACTTGCAAAATATATTTGTATTCCTTTTATGTGTATTGAAATATGTGTGCATGCGTGTGCATATGCAAAATCACGTCCGTATAAACATAATTTTATTAGTTTAATTGAAGTTTTCTCACAAATTTTTGGTAATTATTTTGTAAATTTAAAAGTTAAACAAAATATTTTCCAAAAAAAAATATGTTTTTTATTAGTTTTGCGAAATAAACGCCAAAATAAACATGTTTTTCGATAAGAAAGATAAGGACACTAATAGCTCTACAATAGTTTACAAGAATATGTTTAAAAATTTAATTTTATTCAAAATTGTTTAGCGGTGCGAAAGCGGTTCGACTCCGTTTTGTTGTAGGAAGACAAGTCCGAATGTACAAAGCAATTGACATTTCACTTTCGCGATACAGAGTGTGCGCGATTCGAAAAATGAATGCGAAAAGAGAAAAAGCATATCCGAAAATGTCAATTTCCGTAGCGATAGTTGAGTTACAGCGTGTCGCTAAGGCAAATGCGAAAAAATTTTCTTTCGCATCGCAATAGAGAGTGACCCCCCTGGTTTAACGGCTCACCGAGGTATTTTTTAGCTGCGTCTGTTCACCGCGTGGTGCGGCTGCAAGCGGGTGTCTGTCCTGGAGCAAGCGGCTCGCTATATAAATGTGTGAATATTTGTGAATATAAATTGTTACTTTCTGAATAAACTGAAAAAGGTGTAGTCAAAAAAAGTCGAATCTATTTTAGAAAAAATACTAATTAGGAAATTCCATTTCATACTACATTATTATTAAAAGGCCCTTTTACACCGGAAAAACAATACAGAAAATTATAATCCGTTAACGACCAAACAATAAAAGGTTGATTCTTTTCATGCGTTTTCAACCTTTGAGTTAGTTTGAAAAAAGATCGAGAATTATTTTAGGCAAGAAAATATGTTAATATTTTATTTTGCTTAATATTTAGTGTATAATATTTTATTTGCTTATAAAAAAAATGTTTATTATAATACAATTTATTTTATACAATGAAATAATAATAGCTGATTTAGGATAACAATTTCATCAACGCAAGTGGAAGTTACTGCGCTAGCGCAATAGCCTAGCGCATAACAACATTACCTACCACCCTGCTGGTCATGCCTCAGAACATTCTAAATTTACTGTGTCGGATGGCCTTAAGCGTTCAGCAGAATCAATCCGTCAGTACGTCGAAACAACTGACAGCCAAGTAGACTGCGGCTGTTTGTATGTATAACGCCAGATACGACGGATACGTCAAAGTAGAATTTGCTCTAAAATTGACGTACGTCACGCAACTGACGTATTGGCGGACTGATTCTGTTTCCCGCTTTAACAGCGCTCGCATTTCTGTATTTGTTTTGTGTGTGTCGTTAGTTAGTAGTAGAGCTGCAAAACTATCGATAGTGGCGCCATTCGATATTTTTGATAGTTGCAAAAATACTATCGATAGTTCGAAACTATCGTATACTATCGTAATTTAAGTTTGGAGGAACTTCAACTCCGTGCAT